>JASDQU010107874.1:39155-64455 GCA_032191745.1 Picea mariana
AGTCTGTGTATTCTGACTATGCAAACAACAATAACAATATAACCATTCAAACCACAACAATGCATGTGCTAACGTCGATCTCTTCTTTTAAAATAAACAAAATATGCACAATGGTCCGTGTTATCTATGTCCAACATTCATCTTTGGTAGTCAACAATAATAGACCCAGGATAAACAATCAACAATCATTGTCATCTAACAAAAACTAGGCCCGATTTAATCACCCACAGGTCCCTTTTTAAATCTGGACAGAACCAAAGCACGCTTAATGAATATTTCATACACACAGGTATTCGACAATGTAATTGACATAATCTCGATTCGACAACAACAGTCAACCCAAAATATGAATCCCTGAGCTTGATACTCGTGTGCACTAATATGTACAAACTTCCTTTTAAAACAATCAAAATATGCACAGTGATTCCCATAAGATGTATGAAGAGAACAAAACCATATTGACACACATGTATCTCCTTCAAACTTTGACAGAATCATGATCGTGCTAGGATTTAACACAGTAAGAAAGATCATAATCGACTAGAAGGAAAACTCCCGGGCTGTAGATAACAATACTTTTCTTCTGGTTCAAACAAATTCATCACAGAGAGGAAACACAGAGATTCAACCTAGAGATGGTCTTTGAAGTGAGAGAGCCCGCGCCTTTATAATTACCAAAATCATTAAACTAGTAATCCAAAATCTTGACAGACCCCAGAAGGTGCCCAGGGAAGGTAGAAGCAAGTCAAACTCCAAGTCGGGCTCTTTAGAATTTGAATTCATAGAGGTAACGAAAGTCTACTTGACTTTAGAAAACATAGAGAGCTCATAACCTTTTACATCCTCAAGAATTTACCATCGAGGAGCAACCAAAGGTAACAAATATAATCTTGGAATAAGAGAGATCCATGCTCCTTTAAAACACCACAGTATTTCAACTTATAACCCCAAGATCTTGATAGAACCATAAGAGAGTGCCCAAGTGGAAACAAGGCAATTAGAGCTCAATGACCCAGACACACACATATGCCTCTAAGACTTTATTGCAGAGAGGAAATGAGGGTTAATTTAAACAATGAAGGATACTCAGAAACACAGAGAGACCATGTCCTTTTCCAACACCCAGGAGGTCGATGACTTTCCAAAAACAATTGACAGTGAGGCTTTACAACATAATAGTCGGTCGTTATAACAGAGATGAGACAAGTGGGTGTGAAAACTCTCGTGAAAAGAATGCCAGAGCACAACTCGTATCCATTTGATACATACACATGCCTTTATTAAACATTATGGTCAAAGCAAGATTGGACCGTGGAAAGCTTCCAGTGACATTAAATAACAAGCCATACAAACATTAGCTCGAGCTTAGCCAAAAAGAACCACACCACTGTCGACAGTTGCATTGCAACTTGGATAAAGAATCACAACAATGACTGAGAGGAAAAAGGGTTGATAGTGACTAATACCCATATTGGTGGTTAAAACCACTCAATCAATAAAACTCAGATCTCGCTGCACCACTATTACCATTTTTCATAGAGAATCATCATAAAAAACCAAGCTGACAGAGTCAGTAACCAATGTGCAGACTTTACAATCAATAACACCCATTACTTCACTTAAAAATGCCAACATTTCGCAGTAATCATAGAGAACCCATAACAGAATATTGACACCCAGTCAAAAACTCAAGAAAACACAAAACCCATGCAATCCCGAGCCACCATTTGATTCATAATACAGAGAGTCCATCATAGATGGAAAGTAAAGAGCCATACATGTGAAAAATAGTTTCAATGATGAGCTGGTTTGAATTTTCCGCTTCCACAACCAACAAAGCAAAATGAAACTATGCTAGGGTAACGAGATCAAGGGAGGTTTGGATTGACGTGCAGTAAATGCACGTCGCTTCCTCACCTGGCCCTGTTCAATTCCATGTACGAGCCAACCCACTAACATAACCTCCACCATTAAAATAAAACCATAACCATTGCATAATTCAATGCCATATCTATCGTATAGATCTGATGCCATATCCATTGTATAGTGCGCCACCCAAAACATGTCACCATAATAACATATGTTAACGTTACCATATGTGCTTCCATATAATCTTTTAAACAAAATCGCATAGTATAGCAACTAGGTCCACCACTTGTATCAATTTATATATTCATTTAAAGTTTATATATAATCTTTTACCATGGCCTTAGGACTTATCCATAGTTCCTTTTCCTTTTTGTTTTGAGCTAGCTCCCATTTAATTATAATCATATATGGATTTTTAATCAATAACATAACATAACATAGCACCTGTAAACAATATAATCTTCATATCCATAGAACTGCCCTGCATCGCAAGTAAATATCAACAAGATTTAACAACAATGCATAAACCACCCATTTGTCATACCAAATGAAACCAAGACTGCATCATCAAATGTATAGGACTGTGTAGGAAACATCATAACAACAACAACATATAAGTGTAACATGTCTATCTTTGCACCTCTAGTCTACAAGGGGGTCCCACCTACTAGTTTATTATTATTATCATAAATAAATAATAGAGCTTAGCAATCCTTTGCGGGCATAATCCATCGTTGCGAGTTTAATCGTCAACAAACTGGTGACTCCACAGGGAAATATGTTTCCAACAGATTAAGAACTTATATTGTCTGGTTTCGCAGACCATGTAACCATTAGATCAATAAGATATATATCATAATGATTATGCAACAGGGGGAAGTGAGTGGTTTTAAGGGAAAAATGACTGGGATTTTGGGAATAATTCATGGAAAGTGTTAAGTATGAGGGGATTTATCCCTATAAGCATAATCATTCGATTAATCATACTAAAAACATTCTTGAACTCAAGGAGAAAAATCTTTTGGTATGCTCCTTTGAATCTTGGAGTAGATGGAAGAAAGGATAGCAAAAAAGGGATAAAACCAACTATCTTATATAACAACAGTTGAAGCAGATAACAATTTCAATGATGCTTTCAAGGGGAACATCATGATAGCTGTGTAACCTGATTGTTATTGACTAACAATACTTTGTAGAATAGCGTTGATGTGGAAAAACTGATCCAACATTTTATTTTGACAAGAAATTAAGTCAAATAAAAGAAACAAAAATAGTAAGAATGACATAGCAGAAATGAAAAAACAGAATTGAAATAAGCAGAAATGCAATAACCGAAATGTAAAATCAAAGCAAATAAAACAAACTATAATACATAAAACATTCCATACGACATTAAACTTTCAAGTTGGTTCCACATAGTGTTTTAAGTGGGAACTGTTAGTGCTATAGGAAAACAATCACTCTTGTAAGTCTTTTAGGATATAGGAATTTGTGCCCAGGACAAAAGCGATCTTAAAATGACCCAACCATAACTTTTGGAACTTTGAATGCCTTTCTCTATCGACACGAGATAAATCCCACAACAATACCTTCTCATTAACCTTAAATTTGACAGTCTTGACACTTTTGTTGAAATATCTTTTAACAGTTTGTTGTCTACTCTTTATATTATCTAAGGAAAACATCCTTTGCTCCTCTAAAGCCAAAAGTGCATTCATTCGTTGAGAGACATCGAAAGAATTTAATTCTTCAACATTTAGCATTAACCTTAGAGAGGAGAGTTCCATCTCGGTAGGTAGAATGGCTTCTTGACCATAAACAAGCTGGAAAGGAGTGCAACTAGTGCTCACCTTGGTGGTAGTGTGATCTGCCCAAAGGGCATAAGTGAGGAGAGTGTGCCATTGAAGAAGCTTATCTTCAATGAGCCTATTGATAATTCTTACCATATTTTTGTTAGTAGACTCGACCTGCCCATTACCTTGAGGATAATAAGTTGATGAGGTCAAAATTTTAACCCCCAATTTAGCGAAAAACCGGGTCAGCTTAGCATAAATAAAAGCAAGACCATTGTCTGTAATAATTTCCAAAGGAAGACCAAATCTAGAAATAATATTAGTCTCAAGGAAAGAGATCACCTGCTCATCCTGCGAATGCTTAAGCGAGACAACTTTAGTCCATTTCGTAAAATAGTCTGTGGTTGTCAAGATAAAAACTTGCCCTACTGAAGATGGAGGATTAATAGGACCAATAAAGTCCAAACCCCATTTTGAAAAAGGAAAGTCAGGGAGGACAGGTTGTAAAGGCATAGCAGAAAGACGTTCTTTCCCTGCAAACTTCTGGCACTTGTCACAAGATCTTGAAAAAATACAGGAATCACAAAAATATTGAAGGCCAATAGTACCCTTTCCTGATAATCTTGAAATCAATAGTTTTAGTAGAAAAGTGACCTCCTACATGAATAACAAAATTTGAAGATCCATGAGTCTCTTGCAACAATTTATGTGCTTCCTTATTATTCACACATCGAAGTAACATACCATCGACAAATCTTCTAAACAATAAGTCTCCTATAATGACATATCTAGAAGATTCGAGACAAAGCCGTCTTCTTTGATGGGTATCTAAGTTATCTGGACATCTTTGATTTTGCAAGTAATAAACCAAATCTCTATACCAAGGATGTTTAGATACAGGAAGGCTTTGATTGTCAATGTAAAACAGTGTTGATAGAGATCTATATTGTTCATCAATTTCTTCACTTGTTTTAGCATGTTGCGCTAAGTGAAGGGTTAAGTCACGTCCCTTGATAGTTTTAGAAGTCATAATCCTGAGATCATGCTCCTGGATCTTGGCAAGCCAATGTGCAATCTTCCCTAAAAGATAAGTTTGTGAGAGTAGAAACTTGACAGCAGGTAAAGGGACTTTTACCAGCGTGTGCTTACCTAAGATGAAGTCGTGAAACTTTTCAGCAACTTTAACAAGAGAGAAAGCATGCTTTTCAATAAAAGAATATTTAAACTCATCATCTGACAAGCTTTGACTCATGTAAGCCATTGGTTTTTCATTAACTTATTCATCTCATTGCATGAGGATAGAAGAAACTACTTCCTCTATGGAATTAGTATATATCGTAAATTCTTTCCCAAAATCCGGCCTCGCCAAAACTGGTGCGGAACTATTTGCCTTCTTGATCCCTACGAAAGAATTTTCGACGTCATCCATCCAAGAAAAGGAGCGATCTTTCTTAAGAAGATTGTGAATTGGCTAGACCATTACAACAAAATCAGGAACAAACCTACGGACAAAGTTGATAACACCCATAAAGGCTTGAACCTCCTTTTTGGAAGTAGGAGCAGGAAGATTTAGGATAACAACAATCCTTTCGGGATCTATGCTTATTCCTAAATCAGAGACAATGTGCCCAAGGAGCTTTTCCTTGGTAATGCTGAAAATAGACTTAGAAGGATTTAAAGAAATGTCGAATTTCCTTCATCGCATGAGAATCTTTCTAAGATGACCAAAATGATTTGATTGGTTTTTAGAATACATAGTTAAGTCATCAAGATAAATCTCAATATTTTTTTCGATCAAATCGTCAAAATCTATTTGCATAGCTCTTTGGAAAGTGGCACCTGCATTAGATAAGCCAAAAGGCATATGTTCATAAGTGAAAGTGCTCCACTGTGTAATAAAAGTGGTTTTAAATTTATCTGTCCTTTTCACCTTGATTTGATTGTAAGCAAAAAAACCGTCAAGTAAGGACATCATCTTTGATCTTGCAAATTGCTGCAAAATCATTTCCATATTAGGGAGAGGAAAATGGTCTTTAATACTGGCTCTATTCAATGCATGAAAATCAACGCATAATCTAATCTGACCAGTTTCTTTTCGAACGAGAACCAAATTAGAAACCCACTTGGAATACTTAACAGGGAAAATTATCCCAGCCTTCAAGAGTTTTTCCAATTCCTTTCGAATAGTTGCTTCCAGTGTAGTGTTAATGGGTCTTTGTTTTTGCCTAACCGGTTTTATGCCCTCCTTGATAGGAATGGCATGCTGTATAAGAGCAAGATCAAAACCACGAAATTACTCATAATACCAAGCAAAAACATCTTGAAATTCACCAAGCAACTCAATGAACTTCAATTTTTCTTCATCAGAACATTGGTCACCTATTTCAACATCCTTTGGGCACTCAGGTGTTCCAATGGTCAAGGAAATGGTTTCGCCCACTTTCCTTTTCGACTCCTCTGCTTTATTTTTTTCTTTGTAGCCTACATCACTCGATGAAAATGAACTTTCTAGTGGAGTCAAGCCCTTCAGAATTTTGTTATCTTCCATTGATATAATTTCCTTAGGCTAATAAGGCTCATTTTGAATGAAAGCACAGATGCTCTCATCACTAGGGAAGACCTTCCATGACTCTACATTGTCCGGGATATGTGGACGATACAAATATTGAAAGGTGAAATCAGGTCTTTGTGGCAGAAGTTGCCGAGTCGGAGAGGCTGCAAAAATAGTTAACCTGTCAACCATTGAGTTCAATTCCCTTTTAACATGAGTGATGTTGAAAGACAACAAGTTCAAGATAAGTTCCCAAACAGTTTGGGTGTAACGTTTCATTAACTTGTTGCTAGGAAAATATATGTTACATACAATATTTACATCAAGTTCAGAATCCCCAAAAACTGTAAGGTGACCACATCCTAAATTATAACATTCTCAATGCCTAACAATAATGCTTCAAATTCAGTGACGTTGTTAGTGCAAGCAAAATCTAACCTATAAGAAAAGTTATGAATTTTACCCACAAGAGAGCACAAGATAATACCATCTTTGTTTCCTTCATTGGAGCATGAACCATCAAAGTGCATATGCCACATCCCATCCTCTATGTCGATTTGTTCCAAGGTAGTGTTGTCCTCATCTGCAAAGATGGAATACACTCCTAGGTCCTCCTCGATATAATTTAGATTAGGCTGTGGGACACTTTCTATATAAGGCGAAATCCTTCCCTCCCTTAGGACTATGATGTTTTTACCATTCCGAGGAATGGATAAATGTGTCCCTTCGAGTGAGAGCTATCCACCCGTCAAAGCTTGCCAATCTCTTTGTAAGATGATCTAGTAATTACTCACTAGCATATCGATTACCTGAATATTAAGGGTTGTCCTTATTTCAGGATGTGCACACAAAACCAAGTTTAGATCCTTGATTTCACCCATGGTCGATTGTTGTAGACTATTATAAGAGAGCATGCTTCTAGCGTTTTCATTTGTACAAGACAAGCCTAGCTCTTCCATAATAATCTTCGACATTACATTTGGGCCTGAACCGTCGTTAATGAGACAACAATGGGCTATTTTGTCCATAACATTTAGAGAAATAAAAAAACGAGGGGTTTTTCCAGGGTGCCTAAGGTTATGTATACCTACTTTATTTACAGTTGAATCCTCTTCATCTACCTCTTCAGGGAGGTTGGCTACAATGTAAGCTTTTCCTTCCATGAAATTTTTCAGATGCTTTTGTTGCTCATGGATGACAACCATGTCCAGGAGGGTAGCATCAACTTTACTATTAGCCAATTGATTAAGAATATTGTATTTGGAAGAGGGAAGAGGGGAGGTAGCTCCTTGGCTACCAGGAGCCTTAGAAACCTGTATAGTAGCAGGTGGTGAAGATGAGCTTGGGATAGAAGAATTGCGAGGAGGATCATATTTACCTTTCAGAGCATATGATTTATTCCTAGTATTTATGATCATGACATCCTCTGGCTCTACAAAATCAAGAACAACAATTATAGTTCCAGGACTTTTACCAAAGATCTTATCTTCGACACTCTTCTTTACCTCACATGTACTTTCCTCATGGTGTTCCTCGCAAAAGTTATACCAACTACAAGGCATGATGGCCTTAGGTTGAAATTTATTTTCATTAGGATTCTTGAAGGGTGATGAAGAAGAAGATGAGGCCCCATGGGTAAGTGAGGGGACATTTCTCTTCCGCTCATATGCTATCATTCAATTATTCATGTCTTGTACAAGTTGTAAGAGGGCATAAATGTCCGTCTGTTTAACTGAGTCTCCCTTGGGACGACCTGTTCTTTCAAGTTGTTCTTCATACTCTAAACAAGTATGCAGAGCGGAACCAAGATTATCAATGGATTTTCCCTAAAGCATATGACGGTAAGAGGAAGGTAGAGCATTATAACAATGCATAAAGGCGGCTTAGTTCTGAGGGCGAATGAGTTCAAGAATTTGGTTATATAATTTAGTAATGTAAGTTGAAAGACTTGATAGCTTCATTATCTTTGTAAGTTATGTTATTATACTCCCATAACTGCTCAACTTGGCTCTTAGAATTCCCATAGGTAGACTTGAACCAATATATTAAATCCTCCCAAGTAGAAATAATCTTAGGAGGAAGGTCAAAGAAATCAGTCACTGCCTTCCCTTCAAAGGAATTAACAAATAAGTGCATACAAGTGTCGTTATCATTGACTCCTATGTTGTGATAGGCATTAGAAAATGTTACCAAGTGTTCATTAGTAGTGACTGTGTTATTCCCAGAAAACTTAGGGAGATGCTCTTTGAATTTGGGAAGAGGATGAGTGGCAGGTGCTAAGTTTAGCAGAGAGGAAACATGCCACGAAGTAGTGGTAGCATCTTCTTCAAATTGAAAGAGACCATACTTTTTAATGACCTTGGCGGGGTTTGTAGTTGATTGGACCGGAATTTGATGGCTATACAAGCTGCCAATCACCGATGAGGTTGAAGGTTGAGATGAAGAAGCACCTCCAGTGATACCAGAACCATCGGAGCCACCACTAGACGCCATTTTGTGAACGATAGGTAAGGGAGAGAGAGACGAATTGGCTGAATCAGACAAATTCCTCCTCAAAGTACTTTGTTGGGTTGACAAAACAACGTTTCTTCTTCCTATTTCAACAATAGGGTTGATCTCAGGTGATAAACCTCTTCCTCTCCTAGAGATGCGAGGGTTTAAGGACATGAAAAGAAGATCAAAACTTCAGGAAAAAGAAAAATTATAGCTGATTCCTAGGCTGTCTTTGCCTAGCTTCCCAACATTCTCGGACACTTATGTCTTGTTCAATCACTGCCCATGAGCGTTCAATGTCAACCCGAGTATTAGCAATGTCTAAGATGGTATTAAACAAGGTTAAAGCAATGCTGGTATGATCTTTAAGACCAGGCTCAATATTGGGCTGCCTTGCAACATGTATAGTCATGAAGAAAAGAAACAGTCAACGAATCGAAAGCAACAAGACAAATAAATTCAATGATAATCAAGCTTATAATCAACTAGAGAGATATTGGATATCTCCCTAGTATGGTCGCCAAAATAAATGTTGAGGAAAATATATAAATTTATCTTACTCAAGCATTTTCGAATCTTGCTTGCATAAGGCAAGATAGTCGGGAAAATTACCCTATTTTTATAGCCTCAAAATGTATTTTCCAATCCACAAGTATTAATTACAAGGGCTTAGGCTGATTTTTTAAAATAAAAGATCATTGCAAAATATAACATTTTTATGTAATTTTCTAAATACAACAAATTGCAGAAAGTAAATGTGGAGATCAAAAGAAAAAATACCAATTCATAAATTAACACAAATGAGATAGAAAGCAATCACTTTATTTCATTCCAATAAATCAAAAGTATCCTTCGCTTACAAAAATCCATGTGGGGCATGGACCAAGGTCAAACTTAGAAATCCCCGATGAAAACCACACAAAAGGACTTTGACAAGAAGTAAAAACTGAATTTTAAAATCTGGATCAAGTTGCCATAGACTGCTGCCCACTTGAATCTACACAATATCCTTTATCAGTCATGAAACTTAATTCATAAATAGACAAGTGTACACAGACTATCAAAGATAGATCAACACCTCTGAAACAAGCATCTGAATGATATGATTCAACTTTAAACCATGTCTCTTTCCAACACTCGGGAGGTTGATAACTTTCGAAAAACAATTGACAGTGAGGCTTCACAACATAACATTCGGTCGTTATAGCAGAGATGAGAGAAGCGGGTGTGAAAACTCTCGTGAAAAGAATGCCAGATCACAACTCGTATCCATTCGATACATACACAGGTCTCTATTAAACATTCTGGGAAAAACAAGATTGGACTGTGGAAAGCTTTTGATGAAAAGACAGTAAAGAACAAGCCATACAAACATTAGCTCGGGCTTAGCCAAAAAGAACCACACCACTATCGACAATTGCATTGCAACTTGGATAAAGAATCACAACAACGATTGAGAGGAAAAGGGTTGACAACAACTGATACCCAGATTGGTGGTTAAAACCCATCAATCAATAAAAATCAGAGCTTGTTGCACCACTGTTACCATTTTTCACAGAGAATCATCATAAAAAACCAAGCTGACCGAGTCAATAACCAATGCGCAGACTTTACAATCAATAACACCCATTACTTCGCTTAAAAATGCCAACATTTCACAGTAATCACAAAGAACCCATAACACAATATTGACACTCAGTTGGAAACTCAAGAAAACATAGAACCCATGCAATCCTGAGCCACCATTTGATTCATAATACAAAGAATCCATCATGGATGGAAAGCAAAGAGCCATACCTGTGAAAAATCCCTTCAATGACGATCTGGTTTGATTTTTCTCCTTCCAAACCTGAAATCGCGGAGCTTCTGCAACCAACAGAGAAAAATGCGACTATGCTTGGGTGGCGGGCTCAAGGGAGGTTTGGAGTGATTTGCAGTAAATGCACGTCGCTTCCTCACCTGGCCCTATTCAATTCCATGTACGAGCCAACCCACTAACATAACCTCCACCATTAAAATCAAACCATAACCATTGCATAGTTCAATGCCATATCTATTTTATAGATCCGATGCCATATCCATTGTTTAGTGCGCCAGCCAAAACATGTCACCATAACAACATATGTTAACGTTACCATATGTGCTTCCATATAATATTTTAAACAAAATCACATAGTATAACAGCGAGGTCCACCACTTGTATCAATTTATATATTCATTTAAAGTTTATATGTAATCTTTTACCATGGCCTTAGGACTTATCCATAGTTCCTTTCCCTTTTTGTTTTGAGCTAGTTCCCATTTAATTATAATCATATATGGATTATTAATCAATAACATAACAGAACATAGCACCTGTAAACAATATAATCCTCATATCCATAGAACTGCCCTGTATCGCAAGTAAATATCAATAGCATTCAGCAACAATGCATCAATGGCCCATTTTTCATACCAAATGAAACCAAGATTGCATCATCAAATGTATAGGACTGTGTAGGCAACATCATAACAACAACAACAACAACATATAAGTGTAACATGTCTATCTTTGCACCTCTAGTCTACAAGGGGGTTCCACCTACTAGTTTATTATTATTATCATAAATAAATAATAGAGCTTAGCAATCCTTTGCGTGCAAAATTCATCATTGCAAATTTAATCGTCAACAATGCCGACCCATAAATTTAGTAGATCATCGATAAGAGACTTGATATATACATTCATATGTTTAACTTGGTTCTTACCTAATTGTTTGAAATTACACATTATTACTACCATGATATGTTTATATAAGTAAGTAAATAAATAAAAGATATCATGCAAAAAAAGAAACAAATGAAAATGTTACATTCGAAAAATTAATGTAAACAAATAATTTTAACAATCATTGTCAACATTATGTGCTCCCTCTTTATTGACATCCAAGGAGGAATGTTATTGTTGATAAAAAAAATAGGCCACACTAAGTAAATAGACCTAAGCTCTCTGAATGGATTAACACTGTCAACTGCCAATGAAAGCATAACATTACGAGGTTCCTCTTTAAATTCTTCCCATTTTTCCTCAATTTCCATAAATGCATAACCATCTACAGGCATTTGAAGAACACCATCTCCACTTATGTTCTGTGTATGGTAATCCATAAACTGTTCTATGCTTTCGCACCTGAACAATTGCTGCAAATGTGGAATTATGGGAATATGACGAAGAACCTTTCGAGGCTCCCTTTTTGTTAGTTGATTCGTTCGATATCTATTGATATGACATTGTGGACATTTTGTTTTTGACGCATTTTGTCCATAATATATAATATGATCATTAGGACATGCATCTATAGTTTGATACTCCATTCCAATGTATTTCATAATGGCATGTAAATATAGATATGTGCAAGGTAAAATATTTGACGATGGTAACACAAATTCACCTAACAATATACAACATAAAAAATAACTAGTTAATGTAAAGAATATTAATCATAATTATTGCATTCTTATTTTACACATTAATTAACACTAAAAAAAGAGAAAAAAATCAACCTTTATGTATATCGGATGAAACATATTACATACCTTAGGATCTGTGTCATACAAGTCTTCGAAAAATGATTCATAACCTTTAAGTTCACCAACAATAATGTAGCTGAGAGAAGATTTTCTCTTGAACCTTTATACAGTCGTTTATTTACCTTTTCTATCAAAGGTTTATCATAAATACCATCATTGTGCCCATCCTCATCCGATTGAGTGTCCAAGTCTTGGATCATTTTATTTGTCCCATCATCTTGAACTATGTTATTATTTTGATATTCTTCAATGGGATCATTAACCTAATCTTCATTATTCGCTTCATGTTCCTCAACTAGTACAACATCATTTCTACTACTACTTGGTGCATTCTGCAAAAAGTAAGGGGGCAATTCTAACTTTATAATTACAAACAATCATGCAAAATTAGTGTGTATAACAAATATTAAAACAATATAAAATTTTATAAATACAAGCAATATAAATACATATAATGAATATATAACTAATTACCACAAAACGATATTCATTCGATCCCCTGTCAATGTGCCCATATCTGCTACAATGTCTTTTAGTTGTTGCTATTGAAATTCATATGGGACGTGCAGTACAACATCTTTTGCAAGGGAAATAACATTTACTGTCACCCTTTTCACCCTCTTTACTTTTTTTCCCACCTCTAATATTTTCTGACATTCTTTCCCACAAAAATATAGTGATGATTATCTTATAAAATTGAGTGCTGTAATAGAATATCTATTATATTTTTCTAATGCAATTGACATATAAAAATAAATTTGTTTTTCGCTTGACAAGAACACCTTATACCCTTTCTGAATCATCGTCGTTATAGAAAAATTGTCACAACATCTTTAAAATGCAACATATTTATAATTTTTTTTTCGTTTGAATTCTAATGACAGTTGACCAAGTCAACGTTGACTTTGTCAAACAATGGGTGATCGTTTGAAGAGATCAACGGTTAGCAATAGTATTGTCGGTATTGAGATGAATATAAAGGTTCGTCGTAATAAAGACACCTTGTCCTAGACGTCGCAAGTGAGGCGAATGTCCGTTTCCATCTCAAGTCCGACGAATTCTGGCAGGATTGTAAAAAAATTGAAATATTCATCTTGTATTTTTCGACAGTACAACCAATTTTAGTCGAAATTTTTTGAATATGTAGTAGTGACAATATGTCATAATAAGATATTGGTTGAGAATTTCATTCAACCATCTTCACAACTATCTCCCATAACATCTTCAAGGATATGTGCATTATTTTTCATCCTTAATCTCCCTTTTCACCTCATCATTGTTTCTAATCTAGGTGGTTGTCCGTGGTCATCTTAAAAATGGTCTTGATATTGGCAATTTCTAGGGCATGATTGTCTAGCACATTTTTTGGGTTAAGGACAATGATGAGGATTGACATATAACTAACTAAGGAAAATGAATGGTCCAGATTTATGAGGGAATGAAATGAAACAAAAAAATAATACCGAAACATAGAGATACAATAATACTCCATTTCTTTTAAAGACTGAAATATGTAGAGATTGTAAAATAAAATATTGATTGAAATGAACTCACTAGAATAATGGTAGCTTATCTCTGAGAAGAGATGCAACGACTATGTGAATTCACAAGAAGATAATTACAATGAGGCACCCAAGGCCTTTTTAACATAAAGTATAAATGAGAAAACCATAAACATCCAAAATATAAACCCCGGAAGATGAAACGCCAAAAGCTTTGTGGGCCCTGATAGGGGTATTTGATATGTCAACTTCCGTAAGAAATAACTTTTGCATACGATCTTTTTTTGGGGCGCTTGATACCTCATCAGAAAGGTCTAGCTAAGGAGTACACATTCCGAACAATATTGTACATAATTTTATTTTTAATTGGGTGCTAGCACGTCATAAAAACATCGTTTAGGGCCTCAAAATGGCCTCGAGATTTTGGGACCCGAAAAACTATAGGAAAATTTCCAAAATGGAAACCATATGTTGAGATAGTGGAATAGATGGGTGGCCACCTATGTCCACCTAGATTATTCCTCCCCACTTAGGAAGCAATGGTCTCCATTGCATTAAGTTCCCCCATCAAATGGGGAAACTTCTGTTGAACTTGATGCTTGGTGAGCCACTTGCCTTGGTGCAGTAGCTTCCCTGCCTTGACAACCCGATAGAGTTGGATATTCTGTTTGTGGGTGCCCTTAACCTATGTTTGCATGATCCAATCAATGGTTTCTCATTCCATGTAGTCATAGTTGAGCTTTGTAGGTGTCAACTACTTTGCCACCTCTGATGTGTCCGATAGTGGTAGACAATGTGGTTGAAGGAGGTCCACATTGAATACGAGGTGTAATCTAAGGAAGGAGGGAATAATTCACTCAAAATCATTATCGTCCATAGCCTTAGTGATTGTGTAAGGTCCATATCAAAGTGGGTGCATATTTTGGTGGTGTCATGTAAGGTGCTCTTTCTGCAAATGCAACCAAACCTTGTCATCGACTTGAAACTTGTGGGGAACTCGGTGTTGATCATGGAACTTCTTGCATTAGCATTAGACTTATACAAAATACCATGGACCTGTTAGTGGATGTGATGAATATGTTCAATGAATTTTGTGGCCTTGTTAGCCTCAGATTAAGCATGGGAATATTCTACTTGTGTGGATGCAAGGGGCAGTGCTACATCAATGGGGCCCAATGTTTGAAAAACCAGACCCACTTGCAAAGGGCCGTGGCCAATCGATGGAGTGATTTGCTGTAGTTTTGTTGGAGATAAGGAAGGTTCTCATCCCATGAGCATGGATGCTCAGAGTCGTTCATGCGCAAGAGATGCATGATCATCCTATTGATGACCTCTATCTGTCCATCGGTCTGAGGGCGGATGACAATGGATTTGGTGAGCTTGGTGTCCAACAATCACAAGATGCTCGACCAAAATGTTCTCAAGAATATGTTGTCCCAATTTGATATGATGGTCTGTGGTAGTTTGAAGGTTACCCATACACGCTCAAAGAAGAGCTCGATAGTGGCCTCGACTGTGATACTCTTCTTGCAGGCGGTCTAAACAACCATCTTAGAGAATTGATAAAAACCATGAATACACAGTCATTTCCATGCCTGGTGGAGGGGAGACCTGACCTGTAGTCCATCGAGATGGGTTTTCAGAGCCCATCAGGAGTAGGCAAAGGGGTGTACAGTCCTTTTTTTTTTTATGGTTGGCTTGGCAATGGAATAGGCAGTGGAGGATTTGACATACTTACTGTTGACGCTTAAAAATGCAACGATGAATACTGTTCGCAAATGATTGCCAAGATCTATTATTTATTTATAATAATAATAATAAACTGGTAGGTGGGACCCCGTTGTAGACTAGTGGCGCTATGATGGATGTGTTACGCTTGTATTTTTTGTTTTCTATTATAATGAGGCCAACATAATCTTCTATAGTTGATGATTCAAGTCATGGTTTTATTCGTTATGACAACATAAGATGGTTGATTGATTGTGTTATGGATAGATGGTTTTGACGACCACTCGCAACTTATGGCAGTACTATGGATATAAGTTTTAATTTTTTTTACAGGTGTTATGTTTATGCATTAGACATTGATTGATTATTTTACATATGATTTTATGCAAAGGATGATATGGGAGCTTAAACAAAAAGAAAAAAAAAAACTATGGACAAGCCCTAAGGTTCTATGTGATTGAAACAAAATAAGGTGTATAGACCTTGTTGCTAGACTTATGTGCTTTGATTAAAGGATTATGTGTGAAGCATATATGGTAACGTTATAGCATATGGTTGTTGTTAAAAATTTTGACATGACTTGGGGTGGCGCACTATGCAATGGATATAGAAATGGGTTATTTGTTTGAATTAATGGTTAATGTCATGGTGGATGGGCTGGCTTGTATGTTGAATTGAATAGGGTTGGGGAAGGAAGCGACGTGCATTTACTACACGTCACTTAAACAACCCTCGAGCCCATCACCCTAGCCATACTTGCATTTGGTTTTTCGGCTCTGGCGGTTGTTGATGGTCCACGATTTCTGGTTGTGAAAGGAAATATAGTCCAACTCTTTCCCTCAAGCAAGTTTTTCTAGGTATGGTTCCTTTATTTTCCATCCATTATGGTTACTCTTTGTTATGAATTGATTTTTTTGGCTCAAAATTGCCCGAGGTTTGTGTTTTTCTTAAGTTTTTCGACTGTGTATCAGTGCTGTGCTTATGGTTTCTTCTATGAATACTCTAAATTGTTGGCGATTTTAAGAAAATGAATGGATATTCTTGCTATGTGTGGCATGTGCATTGGTTTATTGGTTAAAAATATGTCGGTCAACTTGGGGTTTAGGTCTGGTTCTCTGTGGAAAATTATGATTATGGTTTAGCAAAGCTTTGAGTTTTGGCACGTGGGTTTTACAACCAATCTTGGTGTTAAGTTGTTGTCACTCCTTTTTGTCTCAGTGGTTGATGTGTTTCATTCCTCCGGTTTGCAATGCAGAATATTAATATTTGCACTGTTCTTTCCTTGTTTTGGCCGAGCCCGAGCTATCTTTTGTCACGACATTGCCTTCACTATCATTGTTGCTGGAAAGCATTTCACAATCAGGTCTTCGACATCACCCAAAATTTTAAATGGAAGTTCGTTTATGTTTTGGTTGGTCATGGGTTGTGTTCGGGCATTCTCTTCACAATATTTTGAGCATTCGTTTCCTCTCGTCTCTGTTGGAGTGGCTGACTGTTATGATTTGGTAACCCTCACTATCAAGATTTTGGGTTAAAGGTTATGCGTTCGTGGTGATTTTGAAAGGAGCACGAGTTATCTCTGTCTTTGAAGATTATCTCTTGATCGATCCATATGTTGTTACTTCTCTGTGATAATTTTGTTTTTTAAAAAAAGGGGCCACGAGTTATCTGCATCCCTAAGGACTTTTCCATTTGGTCGAGCTATTTGTTCTTACCTCCATTGTTGTGTTAAATCATAAACACGATCTTGGTTTTGTCAAGGTTTAAGAGACACCTGTGTGTGCTTGGTCTATTAAGCATGACTTGGTTTTGTTTCTCCCCAGGCACTATTTGACTCTGTCTCTTGTTGGGCATTTCTTTTGAAAATAAATCTGTACATGTATCTTAGGCACAAAGTTGCGTGTTATTAGTTAAATGTTATTTTTAAATCAAGACTTGTGTTGATTATATGGATAAACACCTGTGTGTGATTGAATCGGGGCTCGATTATGAGTTTTAATAGTAATGGATTATGTCAAACAATGTTGGAAATTCGACAGTGTTGGCAATATGAAAATACAGGTTGGCATTGATGGCATTGGAACTGATGTCAAAAAGATGAGAGACACTGCTGTTCATTGGCATTGACAAAATAACAATGTGCATTAAGGCACTCTGTTACTACATTACAACAAGCCCTATCATGGACAAAGTAAGATGTATGTGGCATACAAGATCATGAAAAAAACCAGAGTCATTGGAGAAATAATAATGTGCATTAAGGCATTGGCAATGTGCATGAAAGAAAACAAAGTAGCCTTGTAAGTGTGAAGAACTATTTGTAGAAGAATTTTTCTCTATCCTTAAGGTCAACAGTGACAATCTTGATGTCATTGCCAAAGAACTCAATGCTGCAGGTGTCCTGAGGTTATGATGGACCTCCTTACAATGGAGAATATTTTTGTTTAGGAGGAATTACAGTGGCAATAACAATAGAGTTGGATCAATTTTTTTTTAATCAAAATCTATATGCCAATGGAACATGAAGTTGTATGTGCAAAAATAATCTATTGCCTATGCAAAAGTAATTCTATGTGCAAAAGTAATCTATTGGATCGATGTTTTTTTAATTGCTTGGAACGTGAAGTTGTATGTGAAAAAGTAATCTATTGCCTGTGCAGAGAAGGTTGTTTGGATGAAGCTTTAAAATTGTGAAAGGAAATGGAATTAAAGGGAACCGTGCCTTATGATGGTTACTATGATCCTCCAGGGGTTAATTTGTCAAGAGAACATAATGATCTGTTGGCTTATAATAGGGTTGCTTCCGAGGTGACAGATACAGATCATCCAAAGAAAATAGATCTTTGGGTGCCAAAAGACATGGCTAATTCAAGTGATCAGAATCATTACTCATGCTACATCTTCTACTAATGGACAATGAAGGTTTGCAAATGAATGCAGTAGCACTATGGAATTTAGGCAAGAATGTTTTATCTGTTTCCATGGTTCATAAAGCACTTATCATTTCAAAGGAGAATATCAAGGCTTCCACACTTGGACTGGTCTATAAATTAGTGTGTAAAATTCTAGGGCAAGAGTATGCTATGACCGATCTGTTGAAGCAACCAAGGGATTGTTTATGTACAATTTGCTTGAGGTTCTCCCCATATGGATCTGTTAATGGGGAATTTGAGTTCTCATGAGTATTCGTTTGTTTTGGATTAGCAAGAGACGGATGATGCAGGCTCCTATTCATGTTTTCTCTGTGTCATAGCATTGTTTTTATTCATGAAGGAGCATGCTTTGATACCCAACTATTAAAAGAATTTCACACTCTTCAAGCTTCAAAGCATGCATTGGCTCCATTTGTAAAAACTCAGGTCTTACCTAGCTTGCTTCATGTTCCTGGTTCATCATCAAGAGCTACAACCTCAAGAGATGCTTCAAGAGGGGTCAAATTGATGATCACAATGAATGTTTGTATACTGGACATCATAGATATGAGCATCAGATTGATTCAAACACAGACATACCAAGAGGCAGAAGGTCAGAAAAAGAGCGTGCTTCAAAGAGGAATATCAAGAGCATGTTGCCTTGTAATGTGCAGAGCAAGAGGAGGATGATATTGAATAAAATTGAAGAGAAAGGAATAAGGATGGAGTGTTGACTGCGTAGAGTCTCAACAACCGTCTGATCTAACAATTGATGGTGTTGATTAATTCACTAGATGGGATTTATCCCACATGCATAGTGCGAAGAGATTGATATCGGTTTATATGCATAGCTCTCACTGTGACTATTCGACGCAGAGTGCAGAGGTATGGTGGGGGCTCTAGGTGTTTTGACTCCACGAGAAGCTCACCAGCCTAGAGCCTAAGACGACCTATTAGGCCCCCTACCGTTTGGTCAAAACGATAACGACCGTTGGATTGCCAATTAAAAAATGATCTCGCCCTCTCATTGAATTTTTTTTATTTATACAAACTGTGGGGGTATCGGTCATATGGGTGACCATGGTCTTAAGATTCGTTGGGTAATTTGATTAGTGGAACCAATGTAAACACTGCCAGAATTAACTGGATTTTTGGCATAAAGCCAAGTTTGGAGAGTCACCAACATTTGTTGTGCAGTCTGATAAAAGTTTTTACGCTAATTCTATCGAAGATTTGGCATGCTGCCAAATGTAGAGGCCCATCAACATATAGCCAAACCTTGCATACACAGAGAGAAAATGTAAGCAACATTTTATACGATAAAAAGCTCTGGTAAGATTGCTCCAAGAACACAATTGATGTTTGAGTAGTTTAAATACAAAATCCTGGAAGAATCGATATAAAATATAGTGTAATACTAGTAAAGATTTGAATTGTACACAATGAGAGAATTTTTTTATGGAAGCACTGTCATCTGGTTTAAGAAATTATACCACCAATAAAGGAGTTGTTACATCATGTGAAATATGATCTTGAGAAGAAAGCTTAAGGTCTGGTTGAATTAATCTTAGCTTAAATGACTAGTTGAATTAAAAGAAAATTACCAAAGAGCTAAGTTTAAAGAAATGTTTGTTATAAAACATGATTATTTTATGTAAAAAGGTAATTATGTAATAGACAAAGGTGTGATGAAAAGGTGTGTATTACCATGAAAATTCATAATGAAGGTGTATATATATATATATATATATATATATATATATGTGGGTTGAGAATTGAAGAAAAGTAACTGCAACAGACACATTGAAGATCAATAATACACAACAATAGTTAAAGATGACCAGTGTTTGAGATTGAATACTTATTGGCCTGCAGAAGATACATTGAAGAACAAATGACAGAGGCAGAGAGAGGAGCAGTCAAGATATAATACATAAGTTTTCCAGACTCATAAACTAAGGGAGGCAGGGAGGTGCAAGGGCAGGTTGGTGCCTGCAAGGGAGTAGGTGCTTCCTTGTCAGTTGTAGCTGACTAAACAGGGGGCTGAACCCTCCTACCAGTTGGAGCTGGTGAACAGGGGTGTGGGTGCATCCTGATCAGTGGGTATTGATCTAAGAGGAAGATTATCTTCTTTCTATGTAACATGTAAAAACATAATTTTGCAGTTAATAAGATAAGTGTTTATGGTTTTCCCAATTGGGTTCCACGATAAATATTGTGTTAAAATATTGATTGCGTTAATAAAAGAACAATTGATAAATTAATTTTGTCACTTATTCATCCCCCCCTTTGAGTGACAAGGTCTGATCCTTCAGACAGTTGGTGGTTAATACTGGGGCTATTCTTATTTGAGTATTAGAAATAAATATTGGATGTGGATGGCTGGAATCACTGTGTATATTCTATTTGTTTTTGAAAAAGAAAATGGGTTTAGCATTGTAACATGAAAGACTGTGGCTCGGAGGGTTATAATGTTATTGTGAAATTGGTAGTGATGTTATTATGACTATTGTATAGGTATTGTATAGATGCAAGGGCTGCTATAATTGAAGTATTCTGGGCATATGAATTGTCTTTTATTTGAAGTTAGCAAGCATTCTGTAAATAAGAGACAGTTAAATGGTTTTGGTTTTTAAAGTGGATGCTTATCGGATTATGAGGTATGAACAAAGTTATGGTTGTTGTTTTATTTGATTTATTTTTATGAACAATATCCATATTTTCCCTCTCATCCTATCACTTTTTTCGCTCATTATACCCCCCTCATAATCCCAATTTCATTTTTACACGCCCTGTTCTATAAAATAAATTAAAACTCTATATAACAGTGATAAAAGATATGACATAGAAATAGGTGACAACTGATATTTTTGGTATTTGATTAGACAGTGGAATTTTTAATGAATTGTTGAGCAGTACTCGTGTAATTTTCCCCTGTCGTGCTACCACTTTTTCTCTCATTACAATCCTTCCAGATACCCCATGAACCCTATCCACCCCCTGCTAACTTGGCAATTATTAAATGATTTCTTATGGATGGAATTGCATGGTTCTTGTGTCAACTTCCGAGCCAAAAATTGTTTCATGCAATCAGAATGTCATGTATGGTTTGTTAAGGGCTAGTTACTGATGAATTGCTGCATACAAGATGATTTTTTTCAGTAGAGGCAACCATGGCAGAAACAACAGAGGAAGAGGTAAATGGAACAGAGGGCCTAGAAGGCCTAGATTCTCTATTCATTTTGATGATGAAACCCAGGAGTTGAACCAACTATTTCAAGCTGGGTTCTTCAACTGGATCGAGCTAGGGATAGTACAACCTAGACTAGAGAGACCTCCCTTCCAGCCTCAAAACATCCCTGGTATTCCTGTGCCTCCTCACGTATCCTTGCAACCAGAAGTCCCTGCGAATGATGGATGGAAAGAGAT
Source organism: Picea mariana (assembly GCA_032191745.1). NCBI lineage: Eukaryota > Viridiplantae > Streptophyta > Pinopsida > Pinales > Pinaceae > Picea > Picea mariana. Next base: position 61,003 of record JASDQU010107874.1, read on the forward strand.
TGTCAATTTGGTAGTCTTCTACCATCATGGATGGCCCAACTTGTCATTACCTCCTCCCCCACCTATAAATCCTAATGTTAAAATTGCTCCTATGCATTCACCTCTTCAATCCTCTCATGCTATAAAAAGGCTTAAGAATGATGTTCCCCATGCACAAGAAAAAGGTAAAGCTGTTGCCTCCCCCTCATCTCCTTTAAATGACTCATCAAAATCAGTGTCCTCCCGTATGCATCTGAAGGACGATTGTTCCCATGTTATTAGTGAGATTAAGCCTCAAGGTTCAAATCAACCAAAGGCTACTTCTGGGAATTCCAAAGGGGACATCAGTGATAGAAGAAAGATTGCCTCTCAAAGTGGCAAATATGGATTTTAATTTATGTGTTTATGATTGAGTTGTTGGATACAATGGTCTGCAGAAAGTTTTAGAAATCAAGCTATTTTTTGGATAATGTGGCTATTTACATATTTTTTGGATATGATTTGAATTATTTCTGATATTTAATATTCAAATTTTGGAATTATTTATGGGAGCTACAAGGCGACATATGTTTAAATGATTATCTAATTGTGTTTATTTTTGAAAAAATAAAAAGAAGGGAGTCACAAGGGGTCCCAACTACTTAGTTGTTACTAAATAAAGACCCTTAATTATTATTATTATTATTATTTCTCCTAAACTAAAATTACTTAAGTTCAACTAACTTAACTAAATAAAGTAGTTGAACTACTTAAACTTATTTGGAATGCATAAAAACCGAACGAGAAGGAAGAACAAGAGGAGGATAGAAGGAGAAAGCAAGACTAAGGTTTGCTCTTTTTTTTTTTTTACATGAGATAGTTCAATTTTAATTCATTCTTGAGTTATTCAGAGCCTAATTCTCTTTTTGATAGCAGGGTCCTATTGTAGAAATCAAGGTTCAAAGCTGAACCACATCATTCATATGCTTGTTTTAAAGGTGTTGATATATCTTTTGATAGTCTGTGTATAGTTGTTTGTTTATGGATTTCATAGCTGATAAAGGATATTGTGTAGAGTCAAATTGGCAGCAGTCTGTGGCAAGCTGATCCAGATAATAAAGTTCAGTTTTTACTTCTTGTCGGAGTCCGTTTGTATGGTTTTCATCGGGGATCTCTAAATTAGATGGTGCATGCCCTCACATGGGTTTTGTAAAGAGAAAGACACTTTTGATTTCTCGGAAAGAAATAAATTAGATTGCTATTCTGTCTCATTTGTTCGTATTTATGACTTGGTCACTTTTTCTTTTCGATCTCCATATTTACTTTCTGTAATGTGCATATGTTTATAAAACCAAAAATAAAATTTTATTTTATTTTTGCAACATTCTTTTCATTATTAAATTAGCCTAACCCCTGGTAATTAATAGTTGTGGATTGGGAAATTATTTATGAGGCTATAAAACATAGGGTGATATTCTTGACTATCTTGTCCTAGCCAGACAAGATTCGAAAATGCTTGAGTAAGATAAGTGATATATCTTCCTCAACACTTACTAACATCTCTTCGAAGCTTCAACCAATCGAAATACTTTTGTAGTCCTACCATTGTCTTCTGTAAGTTTTAAACCTGTGAAGTAAAGCAATGCATATAGATTCTCAAGTAAAACAAAATTTAATCAATAGCTCATTCACATAGTACACAAAGATTTATACCGGAAACCCTCAACCGGGAAAACCTTTCTTATATTCATTATGTCGAATTTCACCATTCACCATACAATATATACAATGTTTTTAGGTATTCCATAGATACCAAAACCCTAATCCCTTAATCCAGGATTAATTTACAAAACCACTAAAAATAGCAAAAACCGCCAAATTTTTTTTTTATGGGCCCTGCTCCGAACCCCGTCAGCCCCGGGCTACTGCGCGTTGCCGAACACTGTGCGTAACCCGGGGGGGGGGCATACCTACCCCCCCTGGGACCCCCCTAGGAAAGCACCCAGCACACACGACACAAGCAGGGCACTAGTACGAGGGATTGTCATACGCAATTGTCATATCTGACGTGCCCACACACACACATGCAAAGAATGTAACACATACCCANTTCTTTGCATCCAGGGGTCCAGGGGATTATATAGTCAACAATCCAGGGCAACAATGCCCATTGTTACTCTACACCAGGAGAACTTTTCTGTGCTCATAGACTTTGTCAATGAATCTGCAACATTCTTCAAAGTGTCAACTTTTTCCAGCAACACCTACTTTTCCTCAACCATGTCTCTCACAAAGTGATACTGAACATCAATATGCTTGTCTTCGAATGATAAGCTGGGTTCTTTGCCAGGAAGATTGCACTCTGACTGTCACAATCTAATCTCACTGCTTGTTGCACCAACCCAATACCCGAACACAATCTTTGTAACCATACTGCTTCCTTGCTTGCATGAGTGGCTGCCATGTATTCAACTTCTGTAGTTGAGAGTGCCACTACAACCTGTCTTTTGCTCATCCAACTGATTGATCCTACAAATAGGTTAAACACATACCCACTTGTAGATCTTCTGTGATCCATATCTCCAGCCCAGTCTGCATCAACAAAGCCATGTATGTCCACCACTCTGTCCAATCCTAGTCTTCCTTGGTAGCACAATCCATAACTGGTGGTCCCACGAAGATACCTGAAGACCCTCTTTATTGTTGTCCAACACTCCTTCCCTGGTTTTGACATATACCTGCTCAAAACTCCCACTGCATGTGCAATGTCCGGTCTAGTACAAACCATTGCATACATCAAACTGCCAATTGCATTGGCATACAGAACATGGGACATGCCCTCTTCTTCTTCCTTTGTCTTGGGACACCGATCTGCAGATAAATTTACACCTGTAGGAATAGGAACCTTGACCGGTTTACTTCCATGCATATTAAACCTCTGCAATATCGTCTCAACATATTTTCTCTGATTCAACCAGAGTTTCCTGTTTGCACGATCTTTTTTAATCTCCATTCCCAGAATGAAGTTAGCAGCACCGAGATCCTTCATGTCAAATTTGGAGGATAGTTGCGATTTCACCTCCTTGATAACATCCATGTTATTTCCTACCAACAACATGTCATCAACATACAACATTACACAAATGAAGTGATTACCAATCTGCTTGGAATATACACAGTGATCAGCCCTGCTTTTTACAAATCCCAATCCAAGGATGTATGTGTCAAACTTTTGGTACCACATCCTAGGTGATTGCTTCAGACCATATAGTGACCTCTTTAGCTTACAAACCAACTCTTTCTTTCCCTTCACTGCAAAGCCTTCTGGCTGCTTCATGTAGATTTCTTCTTCCAGATCCCCATGTAGGAATGTTGTCTTCACATCCATCTGTTCCACTTCAAGATCAAAAGCAACAACAATAGATAAAAGAAATCTAATAGAAGTTAACTTAGCAACAGGAGAAAAAATCTCACCAAAGTCAATTCCCTCTACCT
>JASDQU010107874.1:64555-91585 GCA_032191745.1 Picea mariana
ATAACCAATAAAGATACACTTTTTTATCCTTTTTTATCCAACTTACTCCTATTTTCCTTTGGAACATGTACATAAGCATCACAACCAAACACTCTAAGATGTTGAAGAGAGGGTTTCTTTCCAGACCATACCTCGTGTGGAGTTTTATCATCCAATGCTAATGAAGACGATTGATTGACCAGGTAACATGTTGTACCCACTGCCTCTGCCCAGAATTCTAATCTTAACCCGACACCGCTGGGCATGCTCCTTGCTTTTTCCATCAGTGTCATATTCATCCTTTCTTCAACTCCATTTTTCTGAGGAGTGTATGGAGTAGTCTTCTGCCTTGCTATACCACACTTCTTACAAAATTCTTCGAATTCATTTCCGCTGAATTCTCCACCATTATCTGTTCTCAATACCTTTATTTTCTTCTCTATTTGATTTTCTACCAGAGCCTTAAACTCTTTAAATTTATCAAATACCTCATATTTCTTTCTAAGAAAATAAATCCACGTGTTCCTTGAAAAATCATCTATGAATGAAACATAATACATAGATTTACCTAGGGATGGAACATGAACAGGTCCAAACACATCACTGTGTATCAACTCTAAGATCCCCTTTGCTCTTGTAGCACCAGATGGGAATCTTACTCGATTCTGTTTACCATATATGCAATGTTCACAGAAATCAAAATCCAGAGTGCAATTAGACATACCTTCAACCATACCTTTATCGTGTAGTCTTCGAAGGCCCTTTTCTCCAATATGTTCCAGTCTTTGATGCCACAACATGGTCTTCTTTTCAGGGACGATATTGGTCTTGTCTTCTTTATTTGTCTGCTCAAGGACAACAGAACTGTTACACCCATTAGTATAAGTGCTTCCCAACAACTTGTACAGAGTTCCACACCGAACTCCCCTCATCAACACCATTTCTCCTCGTACCATCTTACAAGTGTTCTTTCCAAATACAATATCCACTCTTGCATCATCCATCTTGCTTACAAATATTAGGCTCCTGGTTAGTTTTAGAATGTGCAGAGCCCCAGGGAGAGTTCTAATGCTTCCATTTTTTAGCAGCAACTTAACCCTTCCATGTCCCAAGATTTTTGCTGTCGAGTCATCTCCTAGGAATACATCACCACCATCATATTTTTCATATTCAGAGAACCACTCCCTGTGAGGAGTCATAGGGTATGACGCACCTGAGTCGATCAACCATACATCACGATCTGCATGTGTACTTGTAGATGCTAGGTAAACATCACCTCCTTCTTCAGTGGAGGTTTTTGCCTCTGTGGAAGAGGTACTATCAAATCCCTTTGGTTTTTCAACCTTCTTAGACTTGCAATCTTTCTTATAATTCTCTATTTTACCACACTTCCAACATTTCCTCAAAGATTTTCCCAGAGACTTAGATCTACCTGTAGATTTAGATCTCCACCCCGAAGGCTTACCAGGGTTCTTGTCTTGGGTACACCCTCTTACAAATAAAGCATCTGTGCTATGACCATCCATGATTTTTCGCCTCATACTTCAATGTAGATTGAGTGGTAGTACCTATTGCTACAACCAGATTATCCCAAGAGTCTGGAAAAGAACATAATTTGGATGCAAATTAGGTAGGCAACGTTGTAAACAGGAAGAGCACATTAGGTTGTGTATTCAACTTAGGTTCAGGGGCTATTTCTTGGTTCAACCGGAAGTATAAGTCAATTGCTTTGAGTTCTACAGAGGCTGAGCATATGGCGGCCAACTTAGCATCATGTGAGGCCATTTGGCTTCGGAAGCTACTCATGAGGCTATTTGATCAGGGGTTGGAGACTACAGTGATCCACTATGACAATCAAAGTTGCATCAAGCTCTTTGAGAATCCAATGTTTCATGATAGATCCAAACATATCGAGATTCATTATCACTTCATTAGGGACTGTGTGTAGAAGGGAAGCACGAGGCTACAGTTTGTGCCAACCAGTGAGTAGATAACAGACATACTAACAAAGCCTTTGGTGAAAGGAAAATTTGTTTTCTTCAAAGAAAAGTTGGGGGTTGTGCAAAACACCTTCCTCGCTAAGAGGGAGTGTTAAAATTGTAGCGGAGAGAAGGTGTCTACCTATGTTCTTGTGTCCTAGAGCATAAGGGACACATTAAACAACCAAGTGGACTCTTTATTAATCTTGCCTAAGTTTAACTTAAGAAAGTATGACAAGTTATGTTCTAATTTGTCATTGACTTTATTGGCCTATTTTTTCTAAGGTTTCCTTGGAAAATAACTTAAGTTGTTAATTAAATGTTATGATCCCAATGAAGAGATAAGATCAAATGTGGATCATTGATCTCTTTAGAAGGATCTAGAGAAATGTCAATTCAAGAATATAAAGTGAGGTTGAGGGCACAAACTATTGTATTCTATTGTGATCATCTTTGAAGGGTGATTGAGAGAGAAAGGAGGGGGCGTAAGGGTTTACCCAAGAAGCCGATTTTTCTATAGACTTGTGAGAGCAGGGCATCGTCTTAGAAGGGGCTTGTTTGCAATTCAGAGAGCTATTTTTGTTGGGTCGATTCACCTGGGCATAAGCAGGGGTCGTGAGGGTTGGAGTTGCGTCGTACAAGGGCCAAGAGAGGACTGTATAGGGCCGATCTTGATAGCATAAGTGCATTGGATTGTAGCCGACAGTACAGAGGTCAAGAGAGGCGCTTTGAGAAGGGTTCTCAGGGTTGAAACATTCATGATCTGTTGTAAGATAAATTTATGAGTTGTATCTTGTATCATTGTTGCTAATATTGGCTCAAGAAAAGAAGAATAAAGCCCTCCTTTGCTTGTTTTCCACGGAGTTGGGGTGTCCAGGGTATATCTTGTGTCTTGTTGTGTTTGGCTATTTATTTTCCATTGTACATTGAATATATACTCAGTTGTGTAATCATAGTATAGATTAGAATTTTATTTCTGTTGTAAGATTTAAATTTTCTGGGTTAAAATCTATTGAGCTAGATTACCTCTTTGTTGGGTATTGGAAGTTTTACAAAGTATTTGAGGGGCACAATGGAGTATGGTTTGAGATATCTTTGAGATGGGGAAATGAAGATGCAAGGGTATTTAGACTCAAATTGGGCAAGCAATGCAGCAGACAGGAAGAGCTCCTAAGGGTGCTACTTTAGCTTGGGATCAAGGATGATATCCTAGTTCAGCAGAAAGAAGAATTTCGTGGCACTTAGCTTAGTAGAGGTAGAGTACATGGCAGCTAATATTGCTAGTTGTGAGGCCATATGGCTTCACAAGTTACTTGCAGTATTATTTGATCAGGAGTTGGAACCTACAGTCATTCATTGTGATAATCAAAGTTGTATCAAACTCTTTGAAAATCTAGTGTTTCATGACAAATCCAAGCATATAAAGATCATATATCTCTTCATTCGAGACATGGTTCAAAAGGGTGTAGTGAAGCTCCAGTTTATTCCCACAGATTAGCAGGTAGTTGATACTCTGACCAAGCCCTTCGCAAAAGAGAAGTTTGGAGCATTCAAAGACATACTTAGATTGGTGTAGAATTCCTTTCTCCCTAAGAGGGAGTGTAGAGAAATATAGTTCAAGTAGGAACTTCCGCACAAGTTCAGTGTGAACGTGCAAGAAGTAGTTCGAGATATTTTCTATTTTCAAAAAGTAATTCTATTTTGCAATTCACTTTAGCAAAAAAAGTGAAAAGTCTTATATTTAGTTGTTGAGTCTAAAAAGTGTATTTCATGCATGCATGAATTAGACTAGGAGTAATCTCAAAAATGCATTAGGGTTTTGGTTTCAGCTAAAAGTATAAAGACAGGTCAAGATAGAGGGTTTAAACACAGTTGAACAATTGAGAAAATTGAGCAACCAAGAGAGAGAGAGAGAGAGTAAAGATTTGGGAAAGAGGCATTTCCGAGCAACAAACAAAGGATGTACATGGTTTCGTTCAGATCTTTACAGTGGTACAAAACAGTTTCATACAAGCTTAGTTCAAGGTGATTTTTTGACCGTGCAATTATTGTTTTTCAACAAACTGTGGAGGTTTTTCTTGTAAGTTTTTCTAAGGAATGAAAAGCTGATTTGAAGGTGAAATTACTTGTGTATGTATAAAAATGTTTTATGATTCCAATATTTGACTTCCAACTATTGTGTGATTGATGCTATGGTCTGAATTTAATTTCTGCATTAATTAAATTCAACACTTTACTTGTTTAATTGAGATCAAAAGTACTTTAGTCACCTAGGCTTGGAATTTTCACAGATAATACTAAAAGCCTTAATAAAATATTATAGAGAAAACCCTAGAAGTTTCTCAGAAAGAATGCTCCTCTAGAAACTTACAATAAAATATTTAGAAACCCCTAGAAATTCCCCTTTCATATTTTCTTCTAATAATTTATTTTAAAAAACCTCCTAGAAGCCTCCATTAAAATATCCTTAGAAGTATCTAGAACCCTTCATAAAATATAATTTAAAATTCATAGAAGCCATCTCTTGGTGGAGCACTCCTCAAAATCTGCCATCATGCATAAATTCCATTTGTCACCACCCAAGCAAGGGCACTCTTCCTAGAAACTTTTTTGACCTTGAAACTTCTAGAAGTTTCTCCCTTTTTTCTGTAAGCATGTTGAAGGTCCATATAAAGGTGAATCATGCCTCCATATATGTAAAAATTGTTGGGGAATGTGAACATCCTTCGACATGTGAAAGAAAAGGTAATCACATGGATCTCCATCACTATCTCTCCCATGCATGATAAACAAGGTGATGCTCGAACAAATGACTAGTATCGAGCTTCCAACATTCACATCGCTTGAGCCCTGGTATAGTGCATCTGAAAAGAATGCCTCCGAAAAATGGACAATGAACTTGCATTCAGGCAGTAACATACTCTATGCAGTGAATGTGCTTAGTCATTTCATGAGTCAACCGAGACAGACTCACTAGACAACAACAAAACATGTATTGAGATATATACGAGGCACAGTTGGATATGGCCTGAGATATGCCGATTCAGATTGAGCAGAAAGTACAGTGGACTGGAAGAGCACATTTGGTTGATGTTCTATCGTGAAGTTTGCCATGGTTTCCTGATGCAGCATGAAACAAAACTCTGTGGCCTTGAGTACCACAGAGGCAGAGTATATAGCATCGAGTGTGTGAAGCAATGTGGCTTCACAAGCCTCTGACAGATTCACTTGACCATGAGATGGATCCTATGATGATAACCAAGAGCCGTGTGTAAATCTCCTTGAGAACCCAATGTTTCCTAATGGATCGAAACACGATGAGATGAAATATCCTTATATAAGAGATATGATGCAGAGGAAAATCGTACACATACAGTACCTTCCTACACATGAGTAGATTGCAGACATCTTCACCAAACTAACTTGGTGAAGAATGCCTCCCTAGTTGAGAGGGAGTGTTGATGACTCCAGCTAAGACAAAATTCAAAGTACATCCGTGTGAGACTTGGCATGATGAAGAACGCCTCCCTAGCTGAGAGGGAGTGTTGATGATTGCAACTATGTGAGACATTCTCCAGCTTACAAACCTGTGAGATGTGGATCATTGTAGCTATGTGAGACTTTCTCCAGCTTACAAACCTGAGAGAAAGCCCCTAAGAAGGGTACGTGGTTCCTATCTGAGACAGAGATGAAACATAGAGATGACCTCCTCCATTTAGAGAGTTGAGAAGAATTCTAGATGATTATCCTGTGGGAAAGGCGATCTGCTGAGTTGGACGTGCATGTGGCTGAGCACAAGGTGAACGTGTGAAATCCCAAAGTATTGGGTGCATCGTCATGAGAACATAAATGAAGATGATGTATTAGCCTCCTCTGAGCAGAAGAGTTGACGAGAAACTCCAGATGACTTTCCTGTGTGATGCAGTGGGAAAGAAGATCTGTTGAGTGGACGTGCCTGTGGACGAGCACAGGTGAACGTGTGAAGAACTGGTTCTTTTGTGTAATGCAGTGAGCTAGAGATATGGACATCCCTATGGATGTGCCCCTAGTGGATGAGCACTAGTGGGTGTATCAGATCCCTTGCTATATTGTTCAAGAGTCAGACCTGCCTGTAACACTAATTGTAATATAAAGGGTACATGTCTACCCCACCTTAATGTGATTAGTAATAAATGTAAAAGATAATTAATCCGGTTAATATTAATTATAATGTGACTTAGAGAGGTCGGCCTTATTGTGCCAATAGACACTTATGTTGACAGGTTCAGGTTAGTATAAGTAAAGGTAAATTCCCCATTGAGGAATCATATCTTTTGTGTGAGTTTGGAAATTTCAGCAAGTACACCTTCTTGGGAAAAGTGCACACCTCTCTTGGGCGCTAGTCTTCTAGGGTTTGAGCACCCTCTTGTGTGCTAGGTTTTCTTGGTGGTGAAGGTCTTTCTCTTGAAGAATATAGCAATGGATTTGGTTGGGTTTTCTTCCCTTGTTGAGAAGGGTTTCCCAGGATACTTCTTGTGTTCTTGTGCATGGTGCTTCTTCTTGTGATCTTGGTTGTTGCACCATTAATGGTTATGGTTAAATGCTAAAAAATGGAATGAACTTCATGCTTAACCTTGCTTATTGAAAAATCAACAAAGAGGAGGGCACACCAAAGAGGGGGGTGCACATGTCCAAGAGCTTCACCAATAATCTCAAGTCTTCTTCACGTAGGGCGCATCTACAAGTGGGTAAAGGCAAAGGCATCTCAAAGCAAAGGCAAACAACAAGCTAAAGAGGCTAAGGGTTTAGCAGAGAAAGAAGGGCACTCCAAGGCTAAGGGTGTCTTCATTCATGAGCTAGCAGGCACATCAACAAGGGACTCCAAAGCATCCAAGATTGGTTGCTATTGTTACAGGTTCACTTGTTGTATTTATTCTTTAAGATATCCAAATATATACATCTACTCCAAACTGGTTTTCCCCGTGGGGGGTTTTTCCAGGGTCATGTTGACCAAAAACATATGTGTCAATTTCATGCATGCTTAGAAGTGTAAATCAACATTTAGAGTTGTAAAGATTAGGAGGAGTGTTATGTGTTTTGAGTTATATTGTATGTGTTAATCATTGGTACAAATAACACTTGCAAGGGCACCTCAAATGTGTTGTTGATTGCAGCTTCACGAGACATCCTCCAGATCATTCTCCTCTGGACTGAGTTGAGACATCTGTGTGAGGAAGCCCAAGTGTTGGGTGTGCCCATGTGATGGGTGTGTGTCAAACTCTGGACTGAGTTGTGATGATGTGTGGTCTCTTGCTTTCTACTCCTCTGGACTAAGTTGAGTCAGCTTGAGATGGTCTCTTGCCTTATACTCCCGTGGACTCAGTTGAGTCGGTTTGAGATGGTACTCCAGATGATTCTCCTGTGGACTTAGTTGAGATAGCGATCTGTTGAGTATGACATCATTGTGGTTGAGCACATGTGGACGTGTCCCTAGTGGTTGAGCACTAGTGGACATGTGAGATCCTTGCTATATTGTCTGAGAGTGAGATTTACTTGTAACCCTAATTTGTGATGTAAAGGGTACAAGTCGGCCCCACCATATGTGAAAGATAATTCATATTTATGTAATGATTAATTATATTACTAAGTTATTGAGGTCAGCCCTATTGTGCCAAGAGACACACCTATTGTTGTGTCTAGTCCTGTATAAATACAAGTGAATCCCCATTGAGGACACACACTCTCACTTGTCATTTGGAAATTTCAAACCTACTTGTACAGCGGAAGTGCGCACCTCTCTTGGGTGCTAGTTTCAAGGTTGTAGAGCACCCTCTTGTGTGCATCTAGGGTTTATGGTTTGGGGGATCTTCTCTTGAGAATATAGCAAAGGATTGTTGGGTTTTTCCCTTGTTTGAAAAGGGTTTTCCCAAGATACTTCTTGTGTTCTTGTGCATGGTTATTCTTCTTGTGATCTTGGTTATTGTAGCACTTGTGTATGGTGTTGTTGCATTTGTTTATGGTTCAAGTACATGCTAAATGAAATAAACCTCATGCTTGAGACAATCATAGAGAAAATTCAACATGGGATCAGAGTAGAGTTCTTGAAGAACAATTGCACAAGTTTCAAGCCAGCTGACACCTCCCAGTTGAAGAAAATTACAACCCTCTAGGGTTTCCAGTAAAAAAAAAGGTACAACCCTCTCTTTTTTTGCTTGTTTCAACACCCTACAGTAAAACGTTGGGGCTAATTTTGGCATAGGAGTGTACGACCTCCTTCAGCGCACCTCCAGAGACTCTTAGATTGCAAATCAGAGAACTTTTGTTTTTTGGCCCTAGGGTTTCTGCATAAATTTTGGTTTTAGGGTTTCTACAGCTCATTGAAGGATTTTTCAAGCTTACCAGTGTTCCTCTGAATTTCAAGGCTTATTGTTGGTAGTCATAAGTCCAACGAAACCTTGGGTTGCTAGCCTAGCCTAGTTGTTAGGTTTCCTATCCTAGTTGTTAAGGGTTTGTGGAAGAATCTGGAAACCATGAGGAACAAAACTTTGGTGGAAGATAGGTTTGATGGATCAAGCAACTTCAGTTCTTGGAAATCAAAACTAGAGATTACCCTGGAAGAGGATGACCTATTGAGTGTGATCCAAAAGACTCTACCAGAAACAACTACAGATGAAGAGAAAGAAGAGTGGAAGGAAGATGAAGTCAAAGCAAGGACGATAATCATCTATTCAGTGAGAGATCATCTCCTACCTCGTATTGCCAACCTGAAGACATCTTATGAGATGTATAATGCATTGAAGAATATGTTTGAGAGTACCAACACCCTCAAAGCTCTTACATTGAAGAGCCAGCTTCAACATATCAAGATGACGAAAGCTAACACCGTTGCTACCTTCTTCATGAAGATTTTAGAGATCAGAGATCAGTTGGGTGCCATTGGAGAAACCATATCAGACAAAGAGCTTGTCTTGACTACTCTCAATTCTCTTCCAAGACATTGGGAACCATTTCTTCAAAGTATCAATGGTAGAGTGTAATGTTCCTGACTTGGCTAGTTTAGGAAACGCTACTAATGTGTGTGTAGGATCAAAGGTTTACAACATATAAATGATCATACAAATAATAAACGTGACAAAGGACTGCANATCTTAGCTGGAATACAAATAAGCAACTAAAAGATACTACTCGGAATATGGGAGCACTGCGGAATCAATGAAGAATGATGGAAGACCTGGATGATCTTCCCGGTGACTAGGGTGTGTCTTTCAACACCGAAATCAGCCAACTGGTGTCTTCCTCCTGGAATACACTGAACTATCTCTCCTGAGATGCGCCTCTTCTCCCCAATGACAAGTCATAATCTGCATAATGCTGAATTAGGTCACTGACCCTTCCTTTATAGCTTTCCAAAACCCTAAATCATACTGAAACCCTAATTCACTGTTGACTTCCAAAACCCTAAATCACTGTTGCAACTCTAATTCACTATTGACTTCTATTTTTAGCTCATAATGACTTAAAAGCGCTTTTAACCCTTTTTAGCTCAATGTCACTTTCTGAATATAACACCTGTGACTGGAGTGACCTCTAATAACCCTGTTTACCCCTGTTTGGCCCTGGCTATAGTCTAACGGGGTGGTTTAGACCATTAAGCCTCCTCTCTAGAGCTCATATTTGGAAAGGGACATTACAGTCCTCCCTTCCCAAAATTGCTTGTCCTCAAGCAATACCAGTCCAGGGTGCTGCAACACCTGCTCGCTCTCCCAAGTAGCGTCCTCTACTGGAAGCCCTCTCCATCTGACCAAACACTCTTTTATGACCCTGCTCCTCAGTTTCCGCTCCCGGAACTCCAAAACCTCCTCTGGAACTAACTCCAACTGTCCCTCCTCATCAGGCGGGGGAAGCTCCTCTAATGTGATAATGAATTGTCCCACTACCTTTTTGAGGAAAGACACGTGGAACACGTTATGAATCTTGCTCCCCTCTGGAAGCTCTAGCTCGTAAGCAACCTCGCCTACTCGGCGTATGATCCTGTAAGGACCATAAAACCTGGGCTTGAGCTTCTCGGCCCCACTCTTCTTCAAAGATGACTGTCTGTAGGGTTGGAGTCTCAAGAAAACCAAATCTCCAACCTCAAAGCTGCGCTCTATCCTGTGCCTGTCCGCACTTATCTTATGTCGGTTTTGCGCCACCTGCAGGTTCTCTTTCAACAACTTGAGAATCTCCTGACTCTCTATGATCCAATCCTTGGCCTTGGGAGCTCTGCTCTCCCCGAAGACCAAGTCTACCAGAGTGGGAGCATCATATCCGTACAATGCTCGGAAGGGTGTCATACCAATGGACATGTGGAAGGTGGTGTTGTAGCAATGTTCTCCTAAATGTAACCACTTTACCCACGTTCTCTATTGTCCTCCTACATAGTTCCTCAATTACCCTTCATCCCACTTGTTGACAATCTCGGTCTGACCATCTGTCTGAGGGTGATAGCTGGTGCTAGGTGTCAACTCTGTCCCCACCAACCGAAACAACTCTCTCCAAAATGTCCCTATGAACCGATTGTCCCTGTCACTGACGATGTTCTTCAACAACCCATGAAGTCTGAAGACCTCCCTGAAGAAAAGCTCAACTACCTGAACTTCGTTGTACTCTGTCAATATGGCGTAGAAGTGAGCAAACTTGGTCAATCTGTCGACCACTACATAGATACAGTCCTTAACCTGGACCTTGGGTAGACATGTGATGAAGTCCATAGATATACTCTCCCATTTCTGCTCTGGAATGGGGAGTGGTTGAAGTAGCCTTGTTGGAAGAGCATGCTCTGACTTGTTCTCTTGGCAAGTCACACACTCACCGACGTGTCTCATAACGTCTTGTTTGAGGCCCTTCCATGAGAACCTCTCTCTGATTTGTCTGTAGGTTTTGAAAAATCCCTGATGGCATGTTAGAGGTGAATCATGAACTGCGGTTAGGATCTTCTTCTTAAGCCCTGAATCTAGCACCAAGTAGACTCAATCCTTGTAAAATATGACATTGTCAATGACCCTATACAGTCATCCTGTATCTGCCCATCCATCACCTCATAAGCGAACTCGTTCTTGGAATATTCCACTAACAAGTGGGATTTCCAATCTGTTGAAATCTCCATTAAAGAACATGTCGCAGGTCTCCTCGATAGTGCATCGGCCACAATGTTCTTCTTCCCCTTGACACACTCTATGTCAAATTTGAATGCTTGTACCTTCGTCACCCATTTCTGTTGGAAGTCATGATCCAATGTTGCGTACTCCCTCCTATACTCTGCAATGTCGTCGGCATGAGTGGGTGGCCTCTATGCTATCGGTGGCGGTGCTGCTACCGGGGGTGCCCTCTGGAAACTGGGAAACAAGGGTATGGGAATCCTACTCGTAGAGGTGTATGTGCGAGAGGGTGACTGGGGTCTACTGCCTGCTCCTGAGTTCCTCTGCGCTGCATGCGGGACTTGTGTATCTGGGGTGCCCACTCTAGCCAATCTATCAACCACCTGTGCCAAGGACTGAGAGATGGTCCGTTGACTAGCTAACATATCGTTGATAACCTGCATGAAAGATGCCTCTGTATCTACGGGGGCCTTGCCACTACCCTTTGGTTTCTCATATCTGTCTCCTAGCATCCTCTCAACCTCACACTCTACCCTTCTCTCTGCTTCTTTGTGTGCCTCTTCCTCTTCCTCTGAGTTAGGAGGAAAAGGGGGAAAATCAGGCCTATGCCTTCTTTCCTGATGCCTGTTGTAAGTGGCATATTCGTCACCCGCGTGTTCACGACCCTCTGGGTCTTTTGCTACGCTCATTGTCTTTAGTCACAGGCTGGCAGGACTAAAGCTCTGATACCACTGTAATGTTCCTGACTTGGCTAGTTTAGGAAATGCTGCTAATGTGTGTGTAGGATCAAAGGTTTACAACATATAAATGATCATACAAATAATAAACGCGACAAAGGACTGCAAAGTTTGTATTATGATATCTCTGTGGATTACAAAATGGTCGAATGCGGCTGAATAAACTGACAATACTCGACTAGATCAACAGACAAAGGATATTAGCCGGAATACAAATAAGCAACTGCGACTTAATAAAATAACAACACTCGGCTAGATCAAAAGACAAAAGGATCTTAGCCGGAATACAAATAAGCAACTAAAAGATAATACCCGTAATATGGGAGCACTGCGAAATCAATGAAGAATGATGGAAGACCTGGATGATCTTCCCGGTGACTAGGGTGTGTCTTTCAACACCGAAATCAGCCAACTGGTGTCTTCCTCTTGGAATACACTGAACTATCTCTCCTTAGATGTGCCTCTTCTCCCCAATGACAAGTCATAATCTGCATAATGCTGAATTAGGTTGCTGACCCTTCCTTTATAGCTTTCCAAAACCCTAAATCATACTGAAACCCTAATTCACTGTTGACTTCCAAAACCCTAAATCACTGTTGAAACTCTAATTCACTGTTGACTTCTATTTTTAGCTCATAATGGCTTAAAAGCGCTTTTAACCCTTTTTAGCTCAATGTCACTTTCCAAATATAACACCTGTGACTGGAGTGACCTCTAATAAACCTGTTTACCCCTCTTTGGCCCTGGCTATAGTCTAACGGGGTGGTTTAGACCATTAAGCCTCCTCTCTGGAGCTCCTATTTGGAAAGGGACATTACATAGAGCAGATCTACCTGGATTTGATCATCTATGGATAGACTGCACCCAGGAAGAAACCAGACTTATAGTCAGAGGAGTGCAAGACTCCCCTCATGATGACAATCATGCTCTTGCATTTCATACAAAGAAAGGAAAAATAATAAATAGAAGAAGCTTCAGCAAAGCATTTAAAGACAAGAAGACTTCATCAGCCTCAGGTCATGAACACAGAAAAGACAAATCAAAGATTCAGTGTTTCAGATGTGACAAGTATGGACACATTACGAGAAATTGTCCTACCAAGAAGAAAGGAAGACAACTTTCATCCACTGTTGACGTTGATCCAAAACCACCTCATAGAGATGAAGACATGAAATATGAGGCTTTCTTCTTCTGAGCTTTCTTAGGAGGACCAAAAGCAAGATTGAGCATGACTGTAGACTAAGTTAAGTTTTGTACTACATTCCTTATTTGATTTCATCATTATCCTGTAGTTGCTTGCATTTTGATAATGAAGGGTATTATCCATAGTATGGGCGCCCTCATGACTTGGACCATTATCCCTGGTACAGGAGTCCAAATTTTCTTGGATGGTTATTATCCTAGTACAAGAGACCATTTTGGTTATTATCCCTACGAGAGGCCATCTTGGTTATTATCCTAGTACGGGAGGCCAACAAAGTACTATAGAGGTAGTAGAGGACCTGAGAAGACATGGTATGTCTCCAGGATAGCAACACGAGAAAATGAGATGTCACCTTTGAGGAAGAGATAGCCTTTCGAAGATCCGAAGAATCTCAGATGGAGATTGACAACGAGACAATACCTTCTCCCCCTTCAGTAGTTCAGAGGGAGACGGTCATTGATCCAGTTGATCCAGTTGATCTAGTAGCTCTAGTTGATGTTCCCAGAGACATTGCAGTAGGCCATAAAAGGCCTGCCTGGGCTCGACAAACTCTGCAGGAGGTAGAGGGTCACGCAGCTCCTCGAGGCACATTCTGAGATAGCAAGGAACCATAGAGATTTTCGAGCTATGTTTTAGCCATGAGCCACATCATTGATATTGAGCCTTCTTGTCATGGAGAAGCAGTAGGACAACAGGTTTGGCAAGATGCCATGAGAGAAGAATATCAGTCCATCATGAAGAATGATGTGTGAGATATTGTTTCGAGACCAAAAGGGAAGTATGTAGTGACTTCCAAGTGGATCTATAAGATCAAGCATGCAATTGATGGAAGTGTTGAGAAGTACAAAGCAAGATTTGTGGCCAAAGGATTCTCTTAGGTGGAAGGAATTGAATATGAGGAGACATTTGCTCCTATAGCTCAATGCACTTCCATCCATACGATCATTTCCCTAGTTGCATCCATGGGTTGGAGACTACATTAGATGGATGTAAAGACAACCTTTCTCAATGGTGAGATTGAAGAAGAAGTTTACATCGAGCAGCCAAAAGGATGCGTGATACATGAGCAGAAATCTCATGTGTGCAGGTTGAAGAAAGCCTTGTATGGACTCAAACAGGCACCTCGTGTTTGGTACGAGAAGATGGATGGATTCTCAATGAGTTTGGGCTTCAACAAGAGTGTTGTTGATCCAAACCTATATTATCATATTGTTGGTGACGAGTGCCTAATTTTGGTCCTGTATGTTGATGATTTATTCCTCACCGGTTCAGAAAGTCTTATTGCTGAATGCAAGCGTGCATTGACTTCTAAGTTCGAGATGAACAATCTCGGTATGATGCACTACTTCTTGGAACTAGGAGTATGGTAGAGGACTGATGAGATTTTCTTGAGTCAAGGAAAATATACAGTGGAGATATTGAAGAAATTCGATATGACATACTACAAATCCATGCCTACATTGATGGTGATGGATCTGAAGAAAATGAACGAGGCTTCTACTAATTCAGGTGAGATTGATCCACATCTTTATCGACAATTGATTGGATCATTGATGTATATGGTTGACACCAGACCTGATATATGCTATGCAATGAATGTACTTAGTCAGTTTATAAGTCAGTCGAGACAAACTCACTGGATAGCAGCGAAGCATGTGTTGAGATATCTATGAGGCACTATTGGATATGGCCTGAGATATGCCTCCGGTGTAGACATGAGATTGCAAGGATATGTCGATGCAGATTGGGAAAGGAGCACAGTGGACCGAAAGAGCACATTCGGTTGTTGTTTTACCTTGGGATTTGCCATGGTTTCCCGGTGCAGTAGGAAACAGAGCTTTGTGGCCTTGAGTACCGCAGAAGCAGAGTACATAGCGTTATGTGTGGTAGTCCATGAAGCAGTGTGGCTTCACAAGCTCCTTGCAGATTTAGTTGGTCATGAGACGGATTCCAATTTCCATTGTCATCTATTGCGATAACCAGAGTTGTGTGAAGCTGTCAGAGAATCCTGTGTTTCACGATAAATCGAAACACATTGAGATCAAATACCATATCAGAGATATGGTGCAGAGGAAAGAAGTACACATACAATACCTTTCTACACATGAGCAGGTTGCAGATGTCTTCACCAAACCGCTTTTCGGGACAAAGTTTGAGTACTTCCGTGAGAGACTTGGCCTGGTGGAGAATGCCTACCTAGCTGAGACATCCTTCAGATTGTTCTCCTCTAGACTGAGTTGTGACATCTATGTGAGGAAGCCCAAGTGTTGGGTGTGCCCATGCGATGGGTGTGTGTCAGAATCTGGACTGAATTGTGATGACGTGTGGTCTCTTGCTTTGTACTCCTCTGGACTGAGTTGAGTCAGCTTGAGATGGTCTCTTGCCTTGTACTCATGTGGACTCGGTTGAGTCGGCTTGAGATGGTACTCCAGATGATTCTCATGTGGAATCAGTTGAGATAGAGATCTGTTGAGTATGACGTCCCTGTGGCTGAGCATAGGTGTACGTGTCCCTAGTGGCTGAGCACAGGTGGACATGTCCCTAGTGGCTGAGCACTAGTGGACGTGTGAGATCTTTGCTATATTGTTTGAGAGTGAGATTTACTTGTAACCCTAATTTGTGATGTAAAGGGTACAAGTTGGCCCCACCATATGTGAAAGATAATTAATATTTATGTAATGATTAATTATATTACTGAGTTATTGAGGTCGGCCCTATTGTGCCAAGAGACACACCTATTGTTGTGTCTAGTCTTGTATAAATACAGGTGAATCCCCATTGAGGACACACACTCTCACTTGTCATTTGGAAATTTCAGACCTACTTGTACGGGCGAAGTGCGCACCTCTCTTGGGCGCTAGTTTCAAGGTTGTAGAGCACCCTCTTGTGTGCATTTAGGGTTTATGGTTTGGGGGATCTTCTCTTGAGAATATAGCAAAGGATTGCTGGGTTTTTCCCTTGTTTGAGAAGGGTTTTCCCATGATACTTCTTGTGTTCTTGTGCATGGTTATTCTTCTTGTGATCTTGGTTATTGCAACAGTTATGTTGGTGTTTTTGCATTTGTTTATGGTTCAAGTATATGCTAAATGAAATAAACCTCATGCTTGAGCCGATCATAGAGAAAATTTCAACAAAATAACACTTAACCACAAAACATATCAGCAGAAAGTAACCCAACTGTTTGTTGTCTTAAAAGGCAACAAAGGACAGTTTTGGAAAGTCAAACTTAGAGCCAAATTTCAGGTCAAGGACAAACTTGTTTTGGCAGCCTGATAGTACCTCGTTTCTCTTCATGGTATCAGAGCCCTTTGTGTCTTGACTTGCTGATTTCTAGTGCATTCAGTGGACAATTTTTAGACAACTTAGTGGCATATTTTTGGACAACGTGTTGACAAAGTTTGTGGACAGCTTGTGGCAGATTTGTTAACAGTTGCAGAACTGATTTTTGACACTTGTGGGTAGCCTCTTATCACACCTGCATGGACATGAGCGAGGCTGATTTAGACAACCTCTTATCACACATGTCTTGTCAGGAGTGAAGTTGTAGTTCTATTGCCTCTTTTCACACTTGTGTTGACAGGAGTGAGGCAATGTTCTTGTGTTGTTTTTAACATCAGTGTGAGCTTTATTGGACAACCATGTTGGTGTCCCAGATGCGGGTTGAAGATAGGCTAGACAGAGCTAGCAATTGGTCCCCTTGGAAGACCGAGATCACTTTCGCCTTGGAGGATCTTGAACTATGGGATATAGTTCATGCCCCCGTTGTTGTTCCTCCTCTCACTGCTCCCATGTTGGTGGCAGAGTTCAGGAAGAGGAACAACAAGGCGAAAAGGAGTATTTGTGACGAGGTGAGAGACCACGTCATTCCACATTTGACTGGTACAGAGTATGCATTTGAGATATGGGATTCTTTATGCAAGCTTTGCTAGAGTCCAAACCAGAACCAGAAGATGGTTTTGCAGGATAGGCTCATGAGCATTCAAATACTCGATTCTGAGTCGGTTACATCATTCCTTGGCAGATTCACTCAGATCAGAGATGAGCTTGCAATCGTCAGAGAGATAGTGGACCCAAACTTTATGGTGAGGACAGCCTTAAACAACTTTACCAAACCATGGGGTCCATTTGTTTGAGGCATTGTTGCCCGAGAGGTTATGCCTACTTGGGAGAGACTTTGGGATGATTTCGTTCAGGAGGAGACTCAACTCAACTCAGAGTCCTCAGGACAACAGAGGATTACCCAGGGTGATGAGGACCTTGCTCTGTTGGCTAAGGGCAAGAAGAATACCGACAGAGGTTCTAGACAGGGTCCCAAGGGAGGGACCAAACCACAACAGAGTGGCAGTGGATAGGAGAGAGACATGAGCACAGTGAGATGCTTTTCTTGTGGAGAGATGGGTCACTATGTAGGACAGTGTCCCAAGAAGAAGAAGAAGAAGCAACGGGATGACACTGCAGCGACAATAGAGGAGATTGAGTTCGTTGCTCAGTATGAGAGGGAGTGTGTGTTCGTCAGTTCCTTGTCAGTTGTTACACCATCCAGTGTCAGGTGGGGAGACAGAGTTGAGGAGGACCTATTGACTCATAGTAGTGATTCAGAGAGAGCTCAGACTCAGTTTTCATGGACACCATCATCAGGGGTGAGTGGTCCACCCAGGACAACTTCAGTTTCAGAGTTGCCGAGACAGGGGTTGGTGCAGGGACTTTAGAGCATCAGAGATTGATGAGGAGGAGCAGTAGGGAACCACAGAGGCTTGAGCCTCACTTGGCTACGGAGACGGGCATATCAGGTTCTGGATCCACTTTAGGTGGAAGTCACTTGGTGAGAGGCCAAGTTGAGGATCTTGGTGAGATGCCAAGATCCAGATACTCTTGGTGAGATGCCGAGAGAGTGACTCTTGGTGAGATGCCAAGAGTAGTGACCGTTGGCGAGATGCCAAGAGGTAGAAATCTTTGGTGGGAGACCAAGGTTGAGATCTTGGTATGATACCAAGATCTAGCTGATCTTAGATAGGTGGAGATGCACTTCCATCTATAGATCACACAGGTTGAGCAGATCTGTGTTAGAGACCCTTTTTTGATGATCAGGGTACAACCATACCCACCGAGTATTTTCCAGTAGGCAACCATGTCCACTGCAACGATGAGATTGGTGATGAAGGGCACTTTCCTCAGTAAGAGGGAGTGTTGAGATTTGGGTACCTTGAAAAGTGGTCCCCTTGTGTTTGTGAGTCTCTAAACACAAAGGGGGAGACTATTACCCTTAATACTTTACTTTATGTTCTAATTTCACTTTGACTTAGGAGATTTAATTCAAAAGTGAAATATGTCACTTAAGTCATAAAGTGACAATTAATTCACTTTGTGGGTGAATTAATAGACATAAAGCAAAATAAGGAAACTTGAGAAAGTGGGTTTTCTAAGTGAGATTTTTGAGATTAAATCTCACCCTTTGATTAGACTTGGCTAGATTGAATCTAGGCCATTGGCCTTTTAGGGCTTGGCCAAAGGAGGCTAAAGGAGGCAAAACGGTAATGAAGAGGCTCATTATTCACTTGCTCACTTGAGAGACTTGGGTGAGGAGAAGGAAGTGAAGAGAAGAGAGGATGGAGGTTTGGAGACACTTGGGCGCATTCTTGAGGAGGAGCAGGGCGCACAAGGATGAAGGCTTGTCTTCTTGAGCTTAGAGGGCACAAGCTTGCATGGGAGGGTGCATCCATGGTAGAGGGCGCATTTGCTTCAGCATAGGCACATTCTAGGAGGAGGGGCGCTCTCATATGGCAAGGGGCGCATTCTAGGAGGGTAGGCGCACTTGCTTGAGGAGGTTGCAAGCTTGGAGAAGGGCTCTCTTGTTTAAGGGGGGTTGCATTGCTTGGAGAAGAGTGTTCTAAGCTTGAAGAAGGGTTTGAGTGAGAGGGGCACACCCAAGGAGTAGGGGCACACCATTGTGGGGTTTGGACAAGAGGAGGGCACACCAAAGAGAGGGGGCGCACATGTCCAAGAGATTCACCAATTATCTCAAGTCTTCTTCAAGGAGGGTGCATCTACAAGTGGTTAAAGACAAAGGCAAACAACGAGCTAAAGAGGCTAAGGGTTTAGCACATAAAGAAGGGTGCTCCAAGGCTAAGGGTGCCTTAATTCATGGGCTAGCAGGCACATCAACAAGGGACTCCAAAGCATCCAAGATTGGTTGCTATTGTACCAAGTTCACTTGTTGTAATTTTTCTTGTTGTATTTATGCTTTGAGATCTCTAAATATGTACATCTACTCCAGACTGGTTTTCCCCATGGGGGGTTTTTCCATGGTCATGTTGACCAAAAACATATGTCCATTTCATGCATGTTTAGAAGTGTAAATCAACATTTAGAGTTGTAAAGATTAGGAGGAGTGTTATGTGTTTTGAGTTATATTGTATGTGCTAATCATTGGTATGAATAACACTTGCAAGGGCACCTCAAATGGATACTTAACCACAAAAATTATTAGTAGAAAGTAACCCAACTGTTTGTTGTCCTAAAAGGCAGCAAAGGACAGATTTGGAAAGTCGAACTTAGAGCTAAATTTTGGTCAAAGACAGACCAGATTTAGTACCCTGATAGTACCTCGTTTCTCTTCAAGAAGCACCACTATCAATAAGCCATGTGTCACTTCCATGAGTGACGGTACCTGTAAGAGCTGATATCAATACATATTCTTCGTTTGAGTCTTCTTCTTTGGTTCTCTCTTGATCAGGTTCATCATCTTCTGCAGCATGAGCATGATGTCTTTTATACTTTCATTTTCTGACCTAACCTTTAGAGTTGGGACAATTTATTGCAATGTGTCCTATCTTCCGACAGATGTAGCATCTGTAATTTGAGAAATCTTTCTTAAACTTTTGAGTCTTTTGTAATCCATGAGGTTTCTTGTGTGAGTGAACTTCCTTCTCGCTCTTTCCTTTTCTTGCATGAGCTACTAGGGCTTGATTTTCTTCATCACCTAGTTTCTCTTCTCTTATTGCCAATCTAGCTTCTTCCTGAGTGCAATCCTCCCATAGTTTGCTAAACCTTGTTAGCCTTCTTCTTGAACATATTTCTTGAATGAATGATTCCCAAGATCTGGGGAGACCATTCAAGGTAGTCATCACTAATTCAACTTCTTCGATTGTGTCTCCAATGGCTTCAAGTTGTTCTTTGATTTGAAACACCCTTGTAAAGTAGGATGGATAGTTTATGAACTCTGCATCTTCACATGCTTGAGTTGTGTCCTCAAGGTCATCTTCTAGTTGATATTCTTGCCTACATACAATCGAGATAAGACATCAAACATTTTCCTGGGTGTTGTCAATGATGAGACATGAGGGATCAAATGATTCTTGATAGAATCGGCAATAATTCTCTTTGCCTTAACTAGGCTCTTTTTGTGTATTGCCTTGGCCTCATCTTCGTCAGGTTCTGGAACTTCTTCTTTGATGAAATCTTCTAGAATGAGCATCACTCTATACTTCCATGCTCGGAAGTTATCAACACCCTCAAGCTTCTCGACAAGCTTGATATCCGGTGTCGTCTTGTCCTTGAACGACAATACAATAAGAAAAATGAAAATTTTTTCAAAGAAGGGTTTTGAACTTACCAGAGAGTGTGCTAGGCCAAGATGAACTGTTCCAACTTCAATATGCAGCTGCCAAGACGTCTTGAGTTAGGGTTTATGAGGAAACCCTAAATTTTCAAAATGTGAATTTTTGAATTCTGCTCTGAGGGAAAGGTGTGCCCTCCTTAGGCGAGCTCCTTGGTGGTTTTACTTTGACCAGCGTCCTCCAGAAAGTGGGAGAAATCACCTTCTAGGCTTTTGTGCAGTTGCAGCACCAGTTGCAGATTTCAAAACTTCATCAAACTGAGAATCTAAATCCAAGGAAAGATGCACTAGGGTGAGGAGAGTCTTCCTATGGTCTTAACTTCCCCAGCGAGTTCCTTCTAGACTGTGAAAATGGCTTCTTTCAGGCCCGCTCTGATACCATGTTAAAATTTATCTTAAGCAGTTAAGTGTATTCAATATTCTTTAACTTTAAGCTATTAAAACAATAATTGCATGCATAAGGATCACTTAAAGAAAGACATCCATAGTATACACAAGATTTATCCTGGGAAACCCTCGTGGGGGAGAAAACCCAGCAAAGCTTCTTCAATATAGATTCGTCAACAAGAACAATGTCTCTCTCAAGAGACTAACCAAACAGAAGATAAACCACAAACCCTAACCAGAATAGGGTAGCACACCACTAGACCAAGATAGTCCTCCAACAGATAACCAAAACCCTTCACTAGAACACCCTTCCTCTATAGTTGCGTCTCCTCCTCAGACTTACGCACTTTTACTTGTGTTAGAAATTTTGTGTTGTGTGTGTTCTCCAAGTGAGGTGCCTAGCCTCTTATATATACAAGTTGAGAAACCCAAAAATAGGTTAGGGCTGACTTTTATACTTTACCCTTCTAATTTACAATTGACTTTTGCCAAGGCACAATAGGGCCGACTTTTACAAAGGCACAATAGGGCCAACTTTACAAATATAACATAATATTATCCTTTAGGGTTTTGTCTTGGTTTAATACAATATTGATATAATAAGAATATTTTCCGAAGCTACTCAAACTTCAACACTCTCCAGTAGTAGTGTGCCTTCTAGATCCACATCCGACCTTTTGCACTTATGTGGACAATTTTTTTGATATGGTTGGATCTATATATTTGGATCCATGTGATCATGTTAGGAATTTGGAACATCATTCTCAGCCAGGTACTGAACTTAGGTATATCCAATGGGGAGTAAGAATGAGCTCTTGAACCTAAGGCCCGAGTTTATGGATGAGCTCCTTGGATTACTTCAATATTGTAGTTGGTACTTGCATATGGGACACTAGCTACTTCAACATGATGTTTAGCACTCCTACATGGAACCCAAGTTTATGGTGGAGCTTGTTGGACTATTTCAGCTTGGTAGCTAGCACTTGTACATGGTACCTTGGTTTTATGGCTTACTTTAGAATTGCGTGTTAGCTTTTTAGCTCCGGAGGTACTCTGCGTGTTTTGTCTTGTATGCAGATGTTACCTTATGTTGACACTACAAGGCACTTAACTTTATAATGGGTTTTTATAAAGTTGTAATAAAGTGGTTCTTTTATTAAAGTGACTTTTCATAAAGTGTACCTTCTAATTTTAAAGTGACTTTATTTCATAAAGTGCACTTATGTAATAAAGTGAAATGTACTTTAATATTTTAAGTGATTCATTTTGGAGGGAATGAATCATGACCCTTGATCTTGCAAAGACAAGATTAGATCTTGGGCTTTGGATTTAGGGTTGGGGAAGGTGAAAAAACACTTTGGACGGAAAATGTCATTTTCTGATTATAAGAGAATGCCTAGGGTAGTGTGCAAGACAAAGAGAAGAAGATTGAGAGATATTTTTCTGAGTAAGCTTGGAGAGAAGATTTAGGGCAGCAGGCTAGGTGCTTTTCCCAAGAGAAATTGGGCACAAATCCCAAGGATATTTGCAGTGAGGAAGTGTTGTAGCTTTCTGCTGATAAACAGGTCATACTGTATGGATCCGTATAGTCCGTACAATAGTGAGGAGGGCACGAATTTCAAGGCAACATTGCTGCACAGGTTTCGAGGCAGCATTGCTGCACGGATTTAGAGGCAATTTTTTGGTGTTTCTATTGGTGATTTGGACAGTTTACTGTGGATGTCCGTACAATTCTGGTGTGGCACATTTTTCTAAGTGTTGTTCAACTGGGACGTACAGGCGGTACAACTTCTTTGGCACGGATTCCAAGACAACAAAGTTTGGGACTGTTTTAGTGAGTTGTAAGTGAGATTTCTCTTGCTGGAAATGTATTTCTGCTACTGATATTTTATCTCCTGAAGATGAATAATATATCTCTCATTGGGTTTCCCCACATTGGGGTTTTCCTTGGCATTTGCCTAAATTTCTGAGTCATTCATGGGTGATTGAATGATGTTCATTGTGTTTATTTTCGTTGCATGATTACTTAGCAATGTGTATTTTTGCTTATGGAAATTTCAGAATGTGGGTTTTAGACATTTCAGAGTTCATGCAAGACAATTATCTCTAGGTTGCTAAGTGTATGACGAAATATTAGCTTGTTGATTTTTGTCATTAAAATTTACATGGTATCAAAGCTTGGTCTCTGAGTGACAATGGGTAGTGAGATTTTTGGGCAAGTTTGAAGGGGGAAAATTTGTGATTGTTTTCCTTGAGCTGTGACAGGGAAAATGGCTGCATGCATTAGATTTGAGGATCGTTTGGATGACATTTCCAACTATTTGTAGTGGAAGGTCCGGATGTCAGTTGTTCTCAAGGAGAACAAGATTTGGAACTATGTCAGTTCTATTGTTGTGGTTCTCGCAACAGATTCTGTTGCTTTGGATTTGCATGAGGTCAAGGAGGCCAAGGCTCAGAGAATTATTCTGGATGGGGTGAATGATCACCTTATCCCACACTTGGCTGAGAAGAAGACAACCAAGGAGATGTGGGATGCACTTAAGAACTTATTTGAGGTGAAGAATGAGAACCGGAAGATGGCCTTGAAGGCTACGCTGCATGATACCAAGATGGGTAAGGAGGAAAGTGTTTCTTCTTATCTTACCCGGGTAGCTCAAGTGAAAGATGAGTTCGCTGTTGTTGGAGAGGTCATATCAGATTCATAATTGGTGAGGATAGCCTTGAAAGGCTTCACCAAGGAATGGAAAGTCTACGTGAAGTGTGTGGTGGGTTGTGAGCATCTTCCAGATTGGAGCAGACTGTGGGATGATTTCACTCCGGAGGAGATCCGGGAAGGATCTCAGAGCAGTGGACAGAAGACAGATGGAGCTGATAAGAATGTTTCTCTTACTGCAAAGAGCAAGAAGAAAGGAAGTTTCGAGAGGGACTTGAGTAAAGTCAGATGTTATTGTTGTAACCAATTGGGGCACCTTGCTTCTCATTGTCTTGAGAGGAAGAAAAAGAAGAAAGAATCGGAGGGGCCTGAGATAGCTGCTACAACAGCCATGGAGGACTTTGCTTCCAAGTATGACAAGGAATTTTCTTTGGTTATCCTAGTTTCCAGTGTCGGTAGTGGAGGATTTGGAGGTGATATTAGATGGATTGTGGATAGTGGAGCCTCTAGCCACATGACAGGAATCTGGCGAGTATTCCTAAATATCACAGAGACAGGTCCTGATCGACAGGTGGTAAATGAAGGTGGTATGGCAGGAGCTATACGTGGAGTTGGAAGGGTTAGATTCTAACTCAAGTATGGAGGATTCCTGGAGCTTGATGGAGTTCTCTTTGTTCCAGGGTTGAGGGTTAACTTGCTCTCAGTCTCAACCTTGGAGGATGTAGGATATTGTACATTGTTCAAGAGGGAACATGTCTTTATCTAGAGGGAGGGAGCAGACCAGGTGGAACTGCATCCGATTGGTGATCAGGTGAACAGGTTGTATATGTTGTGAGGAAAACCTTCAGTGTATGATTCAACGTTGGATGAGGAGCATGAGGAGGCTTCTGAGACTGCAGAGGGCCCAAGGATTCAGTCTTGCATTCCGAGAGAAGAGAGCGAGTCTCTTCTGAGCACTGGCAAGAGGCTCAACCAGTGTGGTCTAACCAATGCTCGGGATGTAGTGGATTCTCCAAGGAGCTTAGGGTTCTGGGTAGTTGTCAGGAGAAGATCTTCTAGTTCGAGTTCTATGCAGAAGTGTGATGGGACCAAATGATGGAGATGGCAGCGAGTACTTCCCTCGCTAAGAGGGAGTGTTAGCTTTTTAGCTCGGGAGGTACTCCACATGTTTTGTCTTGTATGCGGATGTTACCTTATGTTGAAACTACTAGGCACTTAACTTTATAATGGGTTTTTATAAAGTTGTAATAAAGTGGTTCTTTTATTAAAGTGACTTTTTAATAAAGTGTACCTTCTAATTTTAAAGTGACTTTATTTCATAAAGTGCACTTATGTAATAAAGTGAAATGTACTTTAATATTTTAAGTGATTCATTTTGGAGGGAATGAATCATGACCCTTGATCTTGCAAAGGTAAGATTAGATCTTCGCCTTTGGATTTAGGGTTGGGGAAGGTGAAAAGACACTTTGGAGGGAAAATGTCATTTTCTGATTATAAGAGAATGCCTAGGGTAGTGTGCAAGACAAGGAGAAGAAGATTGAGAGTTATTTTTCTGAGTAAGCTTGGAGAGGAGATTTAGGGCAGCAGGCTAGGCGCTTTTCCCAAGAGAAATTGGGCACAAATTCCAAGGATATTTGCAGTGAGAAAATGTTGTAGCTTTCTGCTGATAAACAGGTCGTACTGTACGGATTTGTATAGTCCGTACAACAGTGAGGAGGGCATGGATTTTGAGGCAACATTGCTGCATGGATTTCGAGGCAACATTGTTGCATGGATTTCGAGGCAATTTTCTGGTGTTTCTATTGGTGATTTGGACAGTTTACTGTGGCTGTCTGTACAGTTCTGGTGTGGCACATTTTTCTAAGTGTTGTTTAGTTGGGCCATACAGGTCGTACAACTTATTTGGCATGAATTCCAAGACAACAAAGTTTAGCACTGTTTTAGTGTGCTGTAAGTGGTTTTTCTCTTGCTGGAAATGTATTTCTGCTACTGATATTTTATCTCCTGAAGCTGAATAATATATCTCTCATTGGGTTTCCCCACATTTGTTGAAATAATGTAACTGCGAAGAGCATTCTTATTATTATTGGATTAAATCCCCATTGCAGATTAATCATGTCATTATTATTATTATTATTGTTATTGGACTAATCCCCATTGTGGATTAATCATGTCAGTAATTGTATAAGGACCAAATCCCCTTTTGCGGATTGGTTATCAGACAATTACAAAGGGCAGAATAAGAAGTTGGCCCCAACAGTTATTATGGAAGACCCATAATTAATTAAAGGTGGGTTTACCCACCCAGAGTGAGAGGTCGGCCCTGCCAGTTGTGACCTTTCACACGTGCCAGTCTTGTATAAATAAGAGGCTAGCGCCTCACTTCAAACACACAACTCACTTGCCCATTCTCTTATGAGGCAAGCTGCAATTACCAGTTGGAGAGAGGGAGAAGAGTGGCGCATCTCTTGGGGAGGAATATCTGTATTGGTTTGAGTTATCTCTTGAACATTGTTTAAGCTATTTATGATAAGGAAGTTTTGCTGAGTTTTCTTCCCCTAGAGGGTTTCCCAGGATAAATGTTGTGTCTCTTGTGAATGTGTATTTCTCAGTGATTTTGTTCTTATGATGCTCTTATCTATTGAAATGCAAATAACTATAATAATGGCATAAACATTAACATGGTATCAGAGCCAACCTGAAGGAAACATATTTCACAAGAGGAAAAACGTCACTGTTACCGTACCCAAAAATTAAGGTTTTGAAAAAGTATCTCTTTTCAGCTCCCTAACCTCCTAGAAAGCTGTGCCCTCCTTCAAGGATCATTTTGGCACCTAGAGTGCACCTTTTCTGTGGCTAGATTTCCTGGAAAGTGAAACCCTAGTTTCACAAAGTACCAGAAAACCAGAAAACTAGAGTACCAGAAGTACCAGAGTACCAGAAGTACCAGAAAACCAGAAGCACTAGTCTAGAAATCCGCAGATCAGATTTGAAGGGGTAAAAGTTGGATTTTTGAAAATTTGACTACACCAGCTAACTCGCCTCAGCTCAGCGCACCTATCCCCTGGATCCGAATTTCAAAATTTGAAGTTTGAAAAATTAGGGTTTCCTCATAAAACCCTAAGTTGCAGTTGTAGTTGCAATCTTAGAACCAGTTGCAGTTGCAGTACCTATTGCAGTTGCAACCATAGAACCAGTTGCAATCACTCTTGAAGTTTTTGGTAATGATTACCGCTGCTACCAGATGGAGCCACTACCTGCAAATGCTATCCGAGGTATGTACTCACATATGGTTAATGGTTAAACCCTAAAGAGTATTTGCAGGAGAAGGGATCTTTTGCCATAGATCCAGAAGGATCT
>JASDQU010107875.1:5086-21624 GCA_032191745.1 Picea mariana
ATGGCATAGAAGTAAGCAACTTGCCCACATTTGATGGTTTAAATCATTTAGAAACTTTCTTGTTGAAATTTCAAGAATTTGTACCAGTACAACAGAGATTGTTGGAACTGGATGAGGCTTTGAAAGATACTCCAGCAAGATGGTGGGGGACTCATAAAAGGAACATCATGGACTAGATGCAATGTCACACTTTTATGACAGCATGATTTTCAGACAACATTGAAGGATGAAAAGTTAGATACATAGGTCAAATCTATCTGAAGGACCATGTGCGAGGTTGCGAGGAGGCCTGGAGAAACATTCCTCAAGAGAAGTGGGTGCATAAGTTCATCAATACTCTAGACACAATGCCTATCAATTGGTATCTTCAAGAAAAATTGCACCTCACCACTTCAGATTGGTATGATATGACTCAGAACTTTGTAGCTACATTTTTATTTGAAATTCATTATCCCACGGTGGATCACGATTTGCAGGTTGTCAGACATAAAGTCTTCCAGAAGGCACCTAGCCTCCTTGTGGAGCACGAAGAGGATGAATGGACTACACCTCTTCATAAACTGCAAGGATGTTACAATATCAATGCCGATGAATACAATGATATTAGGAATGTGAACATCACAGAAACAGAAGGACAGAGAGACGTAGAAGGACTAGGAGTCGAACTACCTTTCATTGGACAACCGATCAAAATCAAGAAAGTTAATATTGGAATAGAGCAAGCACCTAAGCTTGTTAATGTTGGAGATTATTGGGATGATGCCACCATTGATAAGATCATAGAATTACTGCATGAATATCAAGACTTGTTCCCAACCAATTTCACTGATATGAAGGGCATAAAAGGGCCCATGGGAGAGATGAATATCCCCTTGAAACCATATGCAAGGCTAGTTAAGCAGATACCCTACAGATTGAATCCTAAATATAAGGAAAAAGTTAAGATTGAACTAGAGAGAATGTTGGAAGCAAGAGTCATAGAACCTATGGAAGAGTTGGAATGGATTAGTCCTATGGTGGTACAAGATAAGAAGACAAGAGATATCATGATCTATGTAGATCTCAAGAAGATGAATGATGCATGTTTGCATGACCCATTCCCTACATTGTTTATAGATGAAGTATTAGATAATGTAGGAAGATAGGAGGTATATTCCTTTACAGATGGATTTTCAGGTTATCACTAGATCAGGATTGCCAAGGAAGATCGTCACAAGACCAAATTTTCAACAGAATGGGGTTCCTACTAGTACACAGTGATGCCTTTCAGATTGAAGAATGCACCAACCATCTTTTCCAGGGTGGTGGTTGAAGCATTCAAGGAGTTTCTACATAAATTTTTGGAAGCATATTTTGATGATTGGACTGTTTTTAGACTATTGCAAAATCATATTGAATGTTTAAGACTAATGTTGGATAAGTGCAGGAAATGTCAGATTGCCCTAAATCTGAAGAAGTGCATCTTATTTTCACCCTTTGGAGTGTTGTTGGGCCATATTGTGTGTAAGCAGGGTTTGCTGGTAGACCCATCCAAGATTTCCATTATTGTTGATCTACCCCCTCCTACTTCAGTCAGATAGTTGCGCACTGTGCTGGGAAATACTAGATACTACAGGAAGTATATTAAGGGCTATGCATAGATTACAACACCCATGGAGAAGCTTATGAAGAAATATTGCCAGTTTCAATGGATAGAATAATGTCGGCAGAGCTTCGACACACTGAAACATAAAATGGTTACTACGCCTATTTTGGTTTTCCAAGATTGGAGCAAGGAATTTCACGTACACGTCGATGCTTCATCTATTTCACTAGGAGAAATGTCAGCATAACCTAGAGCAGGATATATTGACCATATGTTATCCTTTGCTAGAAAGAAGCTATCTACAGCTGAGATAAACTACACTACCACTGAGAGAGAAGGTTTATCCATGGTGTATGCTCTGCAGAAGTTTTGACACTACTTGTTGGGAGGAAATTTTAAGATGTTCACTAATCACTCTGCATTGAAATACCTAGTCAACAAGCCAGTGTTGGGGGGAAGATTATGCATATGGCTACTGTTATTCCAGGAATATGATTTTGAGATTGTGGTCAAGCCATGGAGAATGAAAAAGGGACATGATCATTTGTCTAGGTTGGAGCATGGAGAGGAACCTACTAGTTTGGAGGATACACTACTAGATGCACAGTTGTTGGCCATTATAAGGGATGATGACCACTTCACCAAGATAGTCCAGTTCCTGTGAATAGGAATGGCACCTAGTGAATATATAATCATCCAGAAGAAACAATTGGTAGTGTGTGCTGCAAATTTTTCACTTATAGTCAGACAACTATACAAGATGGGACCTGATGAGATCCTGAGGAGATGTGTTATGGAAGTAGAAAGACCATTGATTTTAGTAGAGGCACATGAAGGCATTGTAGGAGGACACTATGTAGGGAAATAAACAATGCAAAAGGTTCTAAGAGCTAGCCTCTGGTGGCCTACTTTACATAAATATGCCAAGGAATACTGTAAAGCCTGTGATTTATGTCAAAGAGTTGGGAAGCCTTCCCAAAGAGATGAGATGCCTTTAGCACCACAACTAACTTTGCAAACATTTGAGAAATGGGCAATTGATTTTGTGGGACCTATAAAACCACAAGGTAAGTTCATAGGAGCTAGATACATCATCACTGCGACAGAGTATTTGACAATATGGGTAGAAGCAAGAGAATTTAAGGACTATAGTGAAACTACAACTATGCGATTTATATTTGAGGATATCATAACCAGGTTTGGATGCCCGAAGACCCTGATAAGAGATCAAGGTACACACTTTATTAATGATACTATTGAAGCTTTGACCCAAGAATTTGAAGTCCACAATCAGAAGCGTACTCCTTACCATCCACAAGTGAACAAGAAGGTCAAATCTTTCAACAAGATCTTGGAGACAACACCGATGAAGATTTGCAGTGTAAAAAAGAATAACTGGGATTTGAGAGTACCAACAATGATATGGGCCTATAGAACTACTTTAAAGAAGATAACAATGTAGACTCCCTTTAAGTTGGTGTATGGCTTAGAAGCAGTTGTCCCCATGGAATATTTGGTTCCTAGTCTCTGAATTGCAGCATTCATAGATATGGATGACACTGGCAATTTTCAAGAGAGGCTTTCACAGTTGTTAGAACTAGAAGAAGATAGATTTATTGTAGGATTCCATCAGCAGGTACAAAAGGAATGAGAAAAGGCCTATCATGATAGACACATCAAGAAGAAATCCTTCAAGCAAGGAGATCTAGTATTGGTATAAGACAGCAAGTTCATGAAGCATCCAGGGAAGTTCAGGACACATTGTCTTGGAACATATGAGGTTTCTTATGTTACAGAAGGAGGATTTGTTCAGTTGAAGAATTTGAATGGAGAATGGAAGGAATGTTTGTTGAATGGGAGCCTCTTGAAATTGTATTATGACAATCAACTACCTCACAACTCTCAGTAGAAGCATGAGAAAAAGGGTTTAGGTACCAGGTGCAGTTGAAACTGGGTACCAGACATAGAAAAGACAGTCAGCACAAGGAAATAACAGTGGGATGGAGCAGAAAGCACAAGTTGCCCCGCAGTTTGAAGATGAAGAAAAATAGAAGGTTCATACCTAAAGTGCCTTGGGATGAGTCACATGTGAGTGTTGGGGGGTTTTTGGCCCTTGGTTATGGAAGGTTGAGAATATTAAGGAAAGAAGCATGAAGTGTGAACTGCGTGGAAGACAAGTTGACTGAGATTGGGTCAAAGTGGACAAAAGAAGAGAAATGACGGAGCGAAGTAAGAGAAAGCAATCCTTTGGACAGGGATATTGAGGAAGATAGATCAGGAAGGAAGATGGATCGTGAATGACTCAGTAAGTGGAAAAATACACCAATGGATGCTTTGGATAAACTCACAGGAAAGAAGGAAAGACAGGTTGGCGAAGCCCTGAAAACGTGAGTCAAGTTGACCTAGGGTTTTAGACACCTAGGGATTTGGTATTTAGGGTTTTGACACCTAGGTTTCAGCCTAAGGTTGTTTGAGAGGTATTGTAATGTATAAATAAAGGTCTAGAGGACCTGGGATCGGGTCATCTGAGTTCGATTATGTATGATGAGTGATTGTTGTTATTGATGAGAGAGAAGTATTGTGAGGTGAGAGAAGTCTATGTTGTAAGATCTTCAGCTGGGTGTAAAGATCAACCCTACAGCTGGGTGCACAGGGAGGGGAGAGAGGAAGAGAAAGAAAGGGAGATTTTCAAGCTAAGAGTGCAGATAGAATTGTATTCTTTCATATAATATATTATAAAGAACAATTTTGTGGATGTAGCCCTAGGGAGAGGGTGGATGACGTATATCTTTTTTTTGTGTGTGATTGATGTTGTGTTCTTCTGATCTCTGATATAATGTTAATTCAATATTGTGTTAGATCTGAGATATAGTTCATGTAGTAGGCTTAAGAAAGATAAAGACTAACTTGATTTGTGTGAGAGTGTTTCCCTGGATCCACTTTTTGAATTTCCTTTGGTTGTAGACACCTGTGTCCTACAACCCCCTATAGCTACTTTGAGTGAGACTGCATCTACTTTGCAAGTGTTGCGGAAAGGGCCATTAGTTAGGGCTTGTTGGTGCATTGTTAGAACTAAACCCGGGGTCTACCCCTATGCCAACAAGAATACTTCATCATCCTTCGATCTCATTAAACCACAAATATTCATATGTTTAGTGGTAGTTTACCCCTTTTTCATCCTCATAAGACTAACTATGAAAAGGGTATAATCTAGTCAATCATGACTAGAAGAGTTCTCCCTTGAATTGTTTTACACTTTTTCGAGCTTGGGGGACTAAAT
The DNA here is from genome assembly GCA_032191745.1 of Picea mariana. NCBI lineage: Eukaryota > Viridiplantae > Streptophyta > Pinopsida > Pinales > Pinaceae > Picea > Picea mariana. Next base: position 9,952 of record JASDQU010107875.1, read on the forward strand.
TTAAGAAAAAGAACATTCATGGAGTCATCTTTAATATATTTTCGGACTCTCTAAAGATGAAAAGTCCATTTATTTTTCCTTCTTTTGACTCGTAAAACATGCATTGAAGGACCCATACAAGAACGAACCCCTCCTTCTTCAGGTTCATTAAACATATGATGAGGGACCATCGAAGATGATCTATATAGAGAATCTCTTATCCTCCTTAATATTTAAAAAAAAAACTAGGTACTCGCCAATCATGGTGGGGGGAAAGAATTGAAGGAAGTGGGTCAACATTTTTGGAAAACATCATGGAAGTTGTTTGTTGTCACCCTTGAACAAGACACATGTTTGTGCCTTGTATTACAGTTGGATAATCTTCTTTTCTCACACCTGTTTGCATCTCATCTTATATTTGGATAATTGGCTTGTCTCTGGGTCATACCAATTCCATGAGTCCTCTTACTCCTTAATCTCACCCGAAGAGTGCCTCCGTGATCGTTGCACTATGTTTTTGTCTTTCTCTTAGTCGATTCAATGCTTCCAAGTCATTTTCCATGCCTCAAAATGTTCAAGGGAAGTTTCGCCTTAAACCAACCATTATGTAGTATTACCATCTTTCATCCTCGTGTTAGTCCACACTCATTTGATCTATCATATTACATCACTTTCATGTGTCAGTTTAGTTTCGATGATGGGGGATACATCATAGCCCTCCTTAGACAAGTCTATTCATGTCTAATTCAACACATTATCCATGAATTATAGTTAGAAACCAATTAGTACCTTGGAGCCTGCATGCCTCAATGGCAGGTTTCCTCGCCTTTGACAGTAGGTTTACACCATTGGCCTCTAATTGAATGATTCCATAGATTTTCAAATTCAGCTCATTTATTTACATTTGTTGGAATGTACTAGGGTACCTTGGGAGTCATTGTCATCCTTGGTGATTTCCCTCACACTTGTTAATGGTACACATTAATGATCGGTAATCAATTAGTTTCTACCATGTTCGAAATCAAGTCATCTATTCACATAGTTAGAATCGTACTATTTTGGGATGAGGATGATGACCCTAGGTTGGGTGCTCACTCTGTTATGTGATTTACCTAGGATACGATGGATATTATTTCATTATTTTTGGGATTCCAGTACACTCACCCTACTGGAAACCCCACTAATATATATAATGTCACATAGATCCACTATGTATTGATATGTGGCTATGTTTTTGTCATATCATGGCTCCACTATGTATTCTTTTGTGGTTACTATCAAATCATGTCGTGGAGGTATGGATCCACATTGTATCTTTGGTGGCCATATCCTTAGTCAATGATTTCATTGATCCACAATGTATTGGTCAGTATACATTCTTTGAGTCAGTTTACTCCAAGCATAGGCATTCTTGCCTCAGGGATGATATACATATATTGTTTGAATTTTTTTTTCATATTCCTCCAGGCTCTCCTACTTCAATCCCTTGATGCACATATTTTTTTAAAGTGTTTTGGCCATCAGCTTCTCTTCTGACCTCACACTTTAGGGGACATCCCTTACACACCAAATTCCCATACTAATAAGTGTGGATTTGTCACACTTTAGTGAGGGAGTGTTTTTCATAATCCCTAGACATGTTAGGAGATAGCTTTATCATGTGACGGTCAAAATACTATGTTCACATATATTATTCATTTTTATGGAAAAAAGGAAATCAATTTAGTGTGAGATTCCACCTCACATTTAGTTTCCTAACCTCAAGGAGAAGTTGAGAATCTCATTCATGGTTGAGATATTTTCTCTAACCAATATCATAATTTGATGGATCTTGAGAGATATTTCGTCCCTAAAATCCTTGAGATATATTTTCTCCCTAAAAATCATTGAGAAATATTTTCTCCCCAAAAATCTTGGAGATCCCAATTTAGTGGATCTAGTGAGTGATTTCCTCCATGGTGGTTAAGCCTCCAAATCCTATATAATGAGGTAATTCCAAAGTGAAAAGGGGAGAAAATATTTCAGAGTGTCAAACCTTTGATCTTGGAGGAAGGTATCCATCATAGCATCACCATTCTGATCTTAGACTATTAGGTGACGTCTGGAATAGAGAGCTTGGAGGATCTGTTGCAGCATCAACCTTCATTTGTAAGTACTTCACCGTGTTTCTCCATTAATATAACTTGGCATATTTTCTTCATATTGTTGTTTATACATGTATGTCTATATAGATATATATTCTCTTGTCTAATGATATATTGTAGGAGTATAAGGTGTTGTTTTTTTCTTTGCAGACTTTCTTCATCTTGATCATAGCCTGGAAAACCAGAACAAAGATTGGAAATCAATGAGGAAAACCATTGAAAAGGAGTAAGTCACACTTCTTTCTTCTATATTCTCTACCCATAGACATATAGAATAGATATAAAGGAATGTTCTTGTCCATTTGTTTGTTTTTTTTTCTTGGTCAATAGGGGTCTAGATATTCAAGGGAGACTTCACTTTTCCATAGGGGAAATATTCCCTAAAAATGGGGGGTCATCATTCACTTGGGTTGATATCCTATCAACCTCCCTAGTATATTCCATCATCGACATTAAGGATATTGCCCCCGACAAATTATGAGCTTTCACATGTACTCTTACTTGTTGGCTATGATGTGCATGCACAATCAATATCCCAATATGGGTTGGGCTTGGTAGCCAACATATCCTCCCATTCATATCTATTGCAATGTGCTTTGGAATAAAAAATATAGGATAGAGTACCATAGGAATCATTTCTTGGAACCACTCTATGAGATTATATTCCACTCACCCACCCCTTGTATAAACAATAAATCTCTAACTATAGGTCATAAAATTGGGAATTGGTACCTCATGGAGCACAGAACATAGATAAGGGTATACCGATCTACCAAAGATCCCCATTTTCTCTCAAGATTTTTTCCTGATATATTATTTCCCCAAGATATCGCATATCAAACTGTGATCCATGGAGTTAGGAATGCACTATATCATGATACGTGGGATATCTAGCCCCTGTTACCATTGTGCATCATATCATACTCATTCAGGAGCATCAAGAAGGCTCAACCTGAAGTAGATATGATGTTTTCATTCCACTTCCAAGAATAAATGTTACAGAGACATGATCCCAACAATGTGGTCAAACAACATTGCAACAAGTATAAACACACTTGGGAGTACACTTCAATTTCCTAGGAAGAGGAAGAGGTCCATTGTGGTGCCCAGACCTGTGATGAAGTTATTTATAGGAGGTAGGGAAAACCTTGGTTAGAATATCATATCAGGAGAAATCCCATGAAGAAGAACAAAAATGAGATAAAGAAGAGGCGACAACAAAATAAGATTTTGCAACAACATATACACTTTTCAGATAGACAAAGGAAGAAGAAACAATGGAAGACAAGAAAATAAGAAAGAAATAAAAGGTCCAAAAAAATAAAGAGAACGCCAAAAAAAAAAAATAAAGAGCGAGGAGGCCAATGAAACCGTAGAAGTTGATGTTGTAGAAATAGTAGCAGTGGTAGTAGAATAAGTAGAAGTGAAGGCAGTGACTGAGAAAGCAGTGGTTAAAAAGGAAATTGTTGATAAAGAAGCAGAATCTGAAACATAAGAAAAAATAGTAGCAACATAACAAAGAGAAGCAAATGAATCTACAACTAAGGTAGCTAAATAAGAGAAATGAAAAAGGGATGAAGAGGCTCTGAACAATGATTCCTATCCTATGGAAACTGATGTCCTGAAAACATTAGAAAAAGTTCCCAATAGTCACCTTAAATTTGGTGGAATGGAATTGGGAATTCGTACACCTTACAAGCCCAACAAAGTTGCAAAGTTGAAGAAGTTCAAATTTGACAAAGCCACTGGTAGAATTCTACAACAATAGGTCAGGAAAGTTCTAGTCACCAGAGGAAATCTATTATCAGTCCTCACAGAGAATACAGGGGTAGAGGATGTTAGTAAAGAACCACTTTCCATATCCTCCACTAGCACTACCTTCACCACAACAATAAAGAGGAACATTAAGAATGTGTTCCTCCAAAACAAAGAAAAGGATTCCAGGATAAGAGAATTGGAAGAATAACTGTGGCATGCAAAGAAAGATGAAGGAATTCTAAGATAATTCAAAGAATGTGATAAAAATTTTAGGACATAGCTTGAGGAGGATATTACAGATATGTACACTTGTCTGCATGTCTTCAAGCAACTGGAATCCAACATAATAGACTGACATATCCCTATGCAAAAAAACAACATCCAGTTCACCACCATATGACAAGGCTTAAATGACATGAAAAGGTGGATCAAAGAGAATCCTAATGATTCATCCAAGCTTCCTCAATCCTCATAAGTAGAAAGAATAATTTATTATGATTCCCTTGATCGATGCCAGCAAGCCGAGAAGAGAGAAGAAAAGAAAATGACAAGGTTGATCACAATCTCTACACAACTCCAAAAAGTTGCACATTTTTTAACACATAAGATTCACCTTGATCCCATCGTGGATCTCAAGAAAATCATTACAATGGAGAATCTCCTAGAAAAAATACAATAAAATATAAATAAGAGACAAGAAAGAGTTGAAGCAACTACAAAGGTAACAACTGAGTTGATGGAGGAACACCTCGTCCAAGAAACCAAAGTTCAAACAATGATCCAATAATTCATGGCCACCTTGGCAAGGGACATGAAGACTCTCACCAACAACTCATCCTCCCATGAAGCTACCCTTGAAGAAATTTTGTACCGCAGGAGCATATCACTCAATGGGGAGTTTGAAGTTTGAGAAACCTAAATTAAGGACAAAGATACATGAATAATATGAAATAGACAAATTTGATTTCCTCACAACCGTTCCCCATTTTTTCTTTTACCAACCACCCTTAGCTTCATCCATGATAACACTTGACATCATCAATTCAGAAAGGGGATATGAAGAGTTTTTACAACTACATCTTACATAATTTCAGAACACACTTTCAGTAGTTACTATAATTTTTATAAGTAAAGGTAGAATCCCACTTTGTCGAAGGCTCTTCAAGCATTGTATATTGAAAAACTATTGTTTGAATTAATACTAAGAATCCCTCAGGTCAAACTGAGTTGGAGAGAAGAAATCTTGTACATGGTGGTTGTTGTAAAATATTTTCAACTCACTGTGTATTTTTTACATGTGTTGTAAGATGTATTTTCACTTACAGATTGTTCTTATGCAAGTTGAAATATTATTGAAACTTTTCTTACTCATTCTTATGTTTTTCCTCAATATGATGAGTTTCTTATGCATGTAATTGCATGATTTAAACTAATATAGTCATGTATCTTCATGCATGTGTTGTGTAACCTTGATGATTCTTAAAAACTATCTAGAAGACGTTATTTGCAGGGATTAGTTTCATTTACATATGCTCATTTGGTTATCGTATACCCTCCTAGCTAGGATAGGTTAGATTATATTTTTTTGTATTTAGATAGATTTTGTTTCCATTCTTATTTGCATTAAATCGCCCCTTAAAACCTGTAATGAAAATTGGGATAGAATCTGGATGGGTCTCCTAAATGAAACGGTGCATAGTCTAATTGGGACCATGTACCAAAGAGTACCCTTTACTATTAAATGGAAATTCCATCCCATCAATAGAATTGGCGCAAGAAGGAGGGCCTGATTTTGCATGGCTAGCAAAACATTTTGAAAAATTCTCAACCATTAGTCAAAAAATATTCATGTCCAACAATATTTCCCTCATATCCCTTCCAAACAGGACATGACCTCTGAAGATTCAAATTCTGCATTTAAAAGTGTTACTAGCAGCCCTGAAAATTAGCCAAAAGCTTGGTACCCTATCTCTAATGAGAAGTTTGTTGAAACTTGTCACATCGCATGCTCGTATGCCAAATTAGTTGGAAAAATACCAACAAATTCAACACTCCCTAGTAGGAGAGCTACCCACATAAGAATACCTAAGAATTAGAATGATGTTCTTGTTCACTTTGTAGAATATTTGATCAAAACTGCTCTACGGGCCATACACATACCCTTAGACTAGATTCCTCCCACAGCTTCTGCTCCTACTCCTCTTGGTTTTGAAAACAATTTTGAAGGTGAACATTTAGAATTTGATTATGATGATAAGATGGGTTAAAACTGAAATAGAGGAAATTTTCTCCCACCATAGAAGTCCCAAAGTTCTTTGAAATTAGTTGAACATTTTCATGAGTTTCCCAAACGTCTGTAGAGACTTCTCCCAAAATTTGAGTCGAACAAATATAGATCTACATAAGATCATGTAAATAATTATTTTCTAACAACTTGTCTCCTTGGCGTCTATTACAAAGGCATGGTTTGTAGACTCTTTCCCTATAGCTTTGAAGAAAAGGATTCCACACGGTATTTTAACTTACCGACTGTCTCTATAACCAGATGGAACGACTTCCAAAAATCCTTCATTGGAAAATTAGGGGAAGAGAAAACTCGTGTGGCTCTATTCAAAGAACTAGTAGCCTTAAATATGGAAAATAAATAAAAATTAAAGGACTTCAACTAATGCTTCACTATAGTCCTCAAAACATTCACTATTGAAATTTCTCCTTTGGAACCCTTGGCTATTGAATATTGTACACCGGTGTTACTTTCATCTATAGTAATTTTCATTAAATGAGCCAGCAAGGTTTCCTTAGTGCATAATTTTAAGGAAGATAAATAAGTCGAGGAAGAACAATTTTCTTTAGATGGCCACCCTACATCTGAAGAAACCAAATTAACTGGGAAGAAACCCTTACTCTTAACTAAAACTTCTAACTAATAACCCAAGGACATAGATAGTATGGTTAAGTTGGAAAAGAAGATTTCAAATGAAGTAGTATACCTTAATAAGAACATTGGGGAAGGGTCTTCAAAGCCTAGACCTTTTCGTCCATCTTTAAGAGGAATGAAAACACGTTTAAGCCTATAGAATTCCCAAGTCTCACTCTAAATCTAGATTATTTTGGCATGGAAAATGTCTATTCATATCACCAAAAAACCATTTTGAGAAAACATGTCCTCAATGGATCAAATCTATGACCTTGGTCATTAACCAAATGTTAGATCAGTAAGAGAATGATGATAATCAAACCAAGGAAGCAAACAAGGAAGAAACCATTGGGGAAAATACTTAGGAATATACCATGTTTCTATTGGATTGGTGTATAGACTCAGACAAGGAATTGATTGAATAGGTTTATATGGGGGACACACAAGTTATAAAAGTTTCCCCCATAGATTACAATTTACACATCAAGGGTGTTGTTCCCAGTACTCCTTTCCTCTTGAAAACCACCACTACTCTCAAAAAAATAAATCCTCCCATTCCTACTCAAAAACCAAACACCCCTGCACCAACTAACAACAATAAACCTAGTACTTCGACCCTAAGAAAAACCAACAACAAATCCAACACCTCACAATCAAGAAAAACAAAAAGTAAACCTGAAACATATGCTTTGGAATATAATGTTATTGAATATATAAAGGAAACCAAGGTTAACATATCCGTGTATGATATTTGTGCACTTCCCCAACAACATGATCTGATTCTTAACACTTTCAACCCCAATGACCATCAAAAGAATACCATTACTAGATCCAACAACATTTCTTAAAATGTTGAAGAAAAGGAAGAAATCAAAGCTAAAATCAAGTCTATCATAAATGCAACGAGTATAGGCTCGCATTAGAGTTCCTATTTCCTATCCTTCCTTCTTACATTTTGAATTTTTAAATTCAATGTACATAACTTCTTAGCAGACTCTGGTGATTCCTCCAATATCATGCCATACTCAGTCTGTCAAAGAATCAATGTTGTCATGTAAATGAGTACTACTAGTATTATACAATTAGATGGATCAGATGTTAAAGTAAGGGGTGAACTTAATTTTTTTATTATTAGGCTAGCATGTGATCCTAGATTCCATCAGGTCATAGATATTGTTGTTGTTGACATCTGAGAAAGTTATGGTTTATTATTGAGCACGGGCTGGTCTCCAAAACTTCAAGGTTATTTCTCCACGGACTAGTCCCACTTGTGGCTTCCATACAAAGGTAATCTAAATCGAATTTGGGTGAACAATGAGGCTCATGTGAAACATACGATAATAGAACTTGAAGGTAAGAATGAGCACATTAGATTTTCCCATAGTGCTTTGAGAAATTACATTTTAGAGGCTGACCATGGTTGCTATGAAGTGTACCCATCTTCAATTTAAATAGACATATAGCATGAACACCTTCACTACACTCGGATTGATTCTAGTGATTGTACTATATTAAAAGAACATTTTTTTACGTGACTAACTCGAATTTGAAACTAACATGTGTACATTGTTCTTTTATGGATCCAAATCTCAAGAAGGAGTCGAGGTAGGATGCATTCTTATCGATCTTGAACAACATAATACTCTTATATCCTACCGTTTAGATTTTGAATGCACCAATAATACTGCAGAATATGAATCCTTGGTCCAAGGCTCGAGGAAGGCCATTGACCTTAAGGTAAAACTTCTTCGATTTTTTGGTGATTTAGAGATACTTGTCAGATAGGTAAGAAACATTATCTAGTACCTGTCTCCCCACTTAAAATTTTATCAACATGAAGTATGGAAATTTATCTATTCCTTTGAAGAAATTGATATTACTTCTATATCTCCTTGTCAAAACACTACTACAAAACACTTTAGCAAATGCAACATCTATATTCATTCCCCTTAATAACAATTTTTCTGTTAAAATTATTTTCAGGCCTTAAATACTGGACAACATCATGAACTAGATATTCTATAATAGATAATGAAGTACACAAAGAGAATATTATGGACTATGGGGATGAACAAGTAATATAAAAGATAACTTCATCCCGAGGAATGTATTGTCGCTTGATAATTTGTTGTATCTATGGAATAAGTTCAGAAAGATTATGAATACAAATACTAACAACTCCAATATGATGCATGTTATGGTGAATTTATGGACCCTTGAACATCCCAAATACATCAATCTAGGCACTTTTTGTTCAAAGGTGGAGAAATACACATTCACGCAGTTATTCAAGAAATATCGAGATGTATTCACTTGGACATACAAAGGATTGAAGAAATATGACACCTATGGTATTCAACAAGTCATTCCAATCAAAGAGGGTGTCAATCCACCAACAAAAGTTGAAAAAGATACATACAACTCTTCAACCACTTATTCAGAAGGAATTGAAAAAGATATTGGACACCCAAATTATCTTTAAGGTTCACCATTCCACCTAGGTGTCCAATCTGGTGTATGTTAGGAATAAATCGGGGGAGATTAGATTGTGTGTGGATTTCCAAAACTTAAATCAAGCATTTGAAAAAGAAAATTAACCAATTCCCCCAACGGAACAAATATTACAACTCATCCTTGGTTCCCAAATGTTCTCTCTTTTGGAGAGGTTTTTTGGTTACAATCAGGTGCTCATAGAAGAACCAGACTGGTTAAAGACCACTTTTAGGACAAAGTGGGGAAATGTTCATATTGTAGAATTCCATTCGTCCTAATCAATGTTGGTGATACTTTTCAAAGGAAATGGATATAGTGTTTAAAGGTATAATCAGTCACATCATGGTGACTTACCCTGATGACTTCACATTTTAATCAAAGCAAAGAGACGATCACTCGAAGAATCTAAAACAAATTTTTGAAAGGTGCAAAAAATATGGTATCTCTCTAAACCCAAGAAATGAATCTTTACTATTTTAGAAGGTAAGCTATTATGCATATCATTTACAAGGATGGGATTTATGTTGACCCAAAATACACCAAATCCATTATGCATATCCCACCCTCTCATAGTAAAAGGTATATGGAGTCATTTCTCAGGAGAATCAATTTCATCAGAAAAATTGTTCCTAATTTTTCCAAAATTTTTAAACCCCTTTAGCATATGATAAAGAAATACATTCAATTCAAGTGGATATCTATTGAAAAAGAAGACTTTGGTAATATTAAGGCCCCCATAGCAGTTGAACCTACTCTCCAAAGTCTAGACTTCACTAAATCTTTGTGTTGTATACTTTTTCTTCATATCATTCTCTTACATAAGTGCTCACTCAAAAGGATTATCAAGGGAATGAGTTCCCCATAGATTTTATGAACATTGGACTCTAAGGCATTGAAATGAAGTATCGACTAGTATTAAAACAAGATTTTTATGTCTACAAATCTAATAAATGGTTCAGGGCTTATATATATTGAAAAATCACACTAATGTGATCGCCCTCACGCGGAGGTTAGATCTATATTTGTGCATAGGGAACTGGGTGAGAGATGAGGCAATTGGATGACTTATTTCCATGAATATGACCTTGAATTAGAACCAACAACTATCATTAAAGTTAAAGGCATGTGTAATCTAGCAACTAGATCCATGGATTCTAAGGATCAAGAAGAAGATGGATGGAAAGAGAAACCAACTCAATATACAAAACAATCTTCTTACATCACATCAATAGATAATTCATGGTCTAATGATATAAAACACTATCTTCAACATGGAACTACTCCTAATCATCTTTGTTATCAATGAAATTTCGCCCGCAACATTTCATGCAAATGGTTACATAAATACAACACTACAAAACACCTATTATTTCACCTGCAACACCAAAAATACATTTCCAAGCGGAAAAAACTATACAAATGGACAAAAATTGACATGTGTTGAACCACTAAAGGAATCGCGCGCACAGTGTGTGGGACAAAGAATCCCATAGAGCGCACAATGCGCCAGATGCACGACTGTGTATGAGAAAAGCCGTGCACTCATATGAACCACGCATTTATGGTTCTTGTCGACCCCTCAACAACTTATGGACTAGCTCCCAACTTGATTTGACCCTCAAATCCGAGCTGAATCCGAATGGGGGGCTGGTCAAAGACCAAATGGTGCCCTAAAGGGCCCCTTATTTACACTAAGAACCAGTTGGATATTGCCTCAAAGACATGTTATAAATGGAGGCCATGGGTTCACTAAGAATTTAAGAATCCCATAGTATTGTTATGTTGCCTCAATCCTCCTTCAAGAATCCTCTTTTTTTCTTGGAGCATTCTAGCAACATTCCAATAGGCCATTCCACTCACCTCTTGAGGGAATAGGCTTGGATTTATTCACCATTTTCTTTCTAGTTTATCATTCTAAGAAGAGCTCTCTAATAGGGAACTCAAGAGCCCTCCCAAGGAGGAAGAGGGGATCCATAAGTCCTCCTTTCTCTATGGTGTTTTTCCAACTAATATAGTTATCCATTGGTAGCATAAGCTTGGTCATTTGGTTGATTGATTTTGGTTCAAAGTTTCTTATGCATTCTAGTTTTATTTCCTTAGTTGTTTTTAGTTTATTTTCTTGTTCATTTCATGTTCTTGGGATTATATAAATCATGCACTAACCTATGTCTTGTCTAGCAGGCCCAACTAGACTTGTAACTGCCCTTGTTTTTCTCACCCAAGTGAGGAAACAGACACAATAGATTGGCGACCATACTGGGGATAAGGTATCAATTTCCTCCCTATTTGGGCTTTTAGAGCACTTCTTTTTGACCCATTTTCCTTGCAGGAATCATAACCGACCTAGCCTTACCTGTCAAGAGCTAAGTTTGGAGTTGGAGG
>JASDQU010107875.1:26942-39178 GCA_032191745.1 Picea mariana
GAAGAAGAACAAGCCCACCATTCAACTTCCTCCTCAATTTCAACCTACTTTCTCACTATGAGAAATATAGGGACACCCCAATAATAGATTTCCTTCTCTTCCTGAGTTACGCAATATGATCCAACTCCCTAGAGAAACCACATTGCTTGTTGCTTCACCAAGCACACCTAGTACTACCACAACTTCCCCTACTATAGAAAGTAAAGGGATATGAACCAAATTCATGTGTACCATTTGTTCAAAGTATGGCCATGACACTCATCATTTCACCTCTTTACCTCAACTTTGATAGACACTAACGACGGTACACCAAATCTTTCAGTAAGAACCATCTCCACCCACATCATCGGGTACCCACGTCACTGACATCCATTATGTCTCAACCTCAATCACCGAACATATGAGATGCCCTTGCTCTCTTTGTGACTCCCTTGATCATTTCACGTACCAATGTCCTTTAATCATTGAATACAAGCATCATCACATGACCCTTACTCAAAATCCTCCAACCACCTTACCTCCTGTGATACAGGTGAGTCCCCCTATTTATTCTCCAGATACTGTTCACATCACCTCCCCTGAACCTGAGTCACTTCCCACCCCTCCATGGTTCATGGATAGACTATCTGAGGATCTTCCCCCAAATCCTCCCAATTCTCTGGTTCATTTCCCCCAGGATATCTTACCCCCGACCACAGTTTACAACCCACAATGTCTGAACATTTGGTTTATGTCAAGCCTGTCATCGAACCATAGTCATGATACCCCCTCTACATATTCACCACTAGAATATAGTCACATTGTGATAGTCACCCCTGTTACCTCCCCAGATCCCCTATATTCTCACATTTTCCACTACGACGAAGATATCCTGGAGGAACTAACTACCCCCAATTTCCCATGGAATGTGCTCCATCACAAAGTTCTTTTTATATCAAAAGAATAATTTGACCTTCCTAGTCAAGCCTCCATATGTGCAATTGAAACCAAGTATTCTATTCCATCGGGGCATATATATTGTTTCAATAACCTTATCCCTACCCCCAATTCTTTTGAAGAAGGCAGCATGGCCAACATTTCCCCTACTGTCAAAATCAACATCTCCATCAAACCAGGAATCATATAAAAAATCACCATTGGTGCCGCATGCTCCCTTGAGGAACTCATAGCTTACAAACCTCTCTTTCAGATGCCACGTACCTTGCGGGGAAACCACGACTGGAATTTTAGGGTCGCTTAGTTATTTTAACCTCCATGTTGTTTCAAACTCTGAAATCTCTCCCAACCATTGATATCAGCGAATGACAATCTATGTCCTTTCAAGCACGATTTTCTTAACGCCTCCACCAAATTTAATCTCTTTTTCCATTTTTTGGTATTTCCCAAAATTTATCTAACCTCCAAATCGGTTTAACATATCACTAAACCCTAAAATCTCAATTTGGCACCAAAATTTAAAATGTTGATAACATGTGCTCCAACTAGAGATGTTATCCTCCCAGTGAGGTAGCAAAGAACTTTTAGACCCTATGCCTGATCCATTTGGTTGCTCCCAAAATAGCTGTGTACCCTGCTCTGACCTATCACCAGTGTCCGCTAAAAACCAATGTTTTCACATTTTTCTCACCCGGAGACTGAATGTTGGATATGTTATCACCATTTAAATTTTGGTGTGGAATCGATATTTCAGGGTTTAGCGAGGTGCTAAACCGATTTGGAAGTCAGATAAATTTGGGGGAGTGCCAGAAAATTCCAAAAGAGATCAAATTTGGCAGAGGCGTTAAGAAAATTGGGCTTGAAAGGAGGTAGATCGCCATCCTCCGAGATCAAAGGTTAGGAGAGATTTCAGAGTTTGAAACAATGTGGAGGTTAAAATGTCTAAGCAGGCCCAAAATTTCAACCGTGGTTTCCTCACAAAAGTGCGTAGCATCTTCAAGTGTATTTTGGGGTGAAAAGCGAATAGACTCAAAACCATCCTATCACACCCCCAAAATCATGTGCTAAATGTAAATTAATTGGGTCTAATCTGAATGCTACATGTGACAATGAAACTTGATGGTCAGTCAAATCGTCTTGAGGAACCCGCTTTTGTACCATTCGTCCGCATAGTGCCAAATAAGCACTACCAAATAACTGATTTAATACTCATCATTGGAAATTGATGATTGAACGTGAGAGGACGTTATCTCTATAAGGATTTTCATCAGTAGCCAATTATTAGTATTTGATTGAGACTATTACTCAAAACACAAGTGAAATTACTCTATTTTGGGAAATTGATGGCTTATTCCAGAATGATATATCTCCAAATCGAAATGCTCATCCAATTCATGTGTAGTTGAGGAAAATTGGCTCATGTTTCTTGATGAACTAAAGGGAGTCGAGGATAAAGATTCAACATTTTTCAGCAAATCAGGGAATATGATAGAATTATCAAGTAAAAAGAGAGAAAAGCATGTTGTGCAAATCCTAACAACAAAATCTGGCGCAAAATCTGTTGATGATCCAGAATTAGGTGAAGAGATTAGGTTCAATCCCTATTATGAAGGATTTGATCATTAATGGATATGCGAATGGATAAAACACACAAGTTGGTGAGAGAAAAGGGAAAAAACAATGAAAAGGGGAGGCTAAAGCTGAAACAGTCAAAAGCATTGAAGAAAACCAGCCTAGCTGGCTTGACACGTTAAAGGAAGAGATTGAAAACTTGAAATAAAATTGCAGGTTAAATCAAGTATATTTCAGGGAATCTTGTGATAATGAAGACAAGTGGAATTTAGGTTAAAGATCCCAGATATTTCTATTTCCGTTTATAACTATTTCCCTAGAAAGTAGAAGTTTGGGTTTGATAAGTTACTCCCTGTGTAACCAATCTCTATTTTTGGAATCTTGGAAAGAATGACCATTTTTTGGTCTCCTGTGTAATTTATCTATATATACTGTTAAAAAGGATAAGGGAATGGTTCGACTGGCTAGAGAAGGGCCTGCCCTTGTGTCAGGAAAACTTTGTGATTTCTTATGGATTTTAATATAAGCAAAGAATGTTTTCTTATATATCCAAGATTCATCATGGTGTTGATGTTCAGTATGTTATTTTGTATTTCATATTCATGAATGTGTTTTACTACTAGTGATAATATTTAAGAAAAGGAAGGAATTCATCTTATTGGCGCTCCTTCTCATATTGATTATACTTGTTATGTGTTTATTGGTTTTTGGTTCAGAATTCACCTGTGATTGGTGCTTTGTTTTCGGTATCCAACACTTATGGTTCTTCTTCTCAATTTGTATCAATAGATTCATCCTCTGTTAGATGCCTCTTGTCATAGTGGTATTTCCTCCCTTTCCCACTTCCATCTCATATTACTTATTTGGTTGAACACCGTTCCTAGTTTTCCTCTGTTCCCTCGGGAATACATAGCTTATAAAGCTTCATACAATTTTAGGAATTGACCCCATTTCCCAATGGCCCTGTTCTCTTGTTTGTCCTACCACTTTTTAAAAATTACACTATTGAAAAATCTGACCTCTATGTGTCCATTGCCAAATATTTTTGAGTATTTTCAGTATCTATATGTCTGAGAGATCCCTCTCTGGTTGGAAGGGTCAGAATCCAACCTAAATTTGGTTGAAATAGTTACCTCTGTCATTTTTTTATCAACCAAACAAATTTACAGAGTGCTAACAGTTTGGCGTCATTGCCGAGGAGAGAAGGTGAAATATTCCCTGGGAGAAACAACAAAGTTCAGATATGAGTATTGATGGTGAAAATTATTTATACATAGAAATATTGTACATCATTCACATGGCGACTCCATTTTCAAGAATCTAGAATTCAAAATTTTCATGGTGACTCCACTACCCAAAGACTCAGTAGCCTCAAGAGTTTATTGGTGACTTCACTCAAGCTTCAAATGTGATTCAGAGACTCCACTGGAAGATGAGATCCCTTGATAGAGGTATGAAAGGACATCATGGGAGAAAACAAGTACCTAAATTTGAGTTTTTTCCAAGACATAATATTTTTTGTTATTAAGTGCCTTTTGTCCTTTCATGAACGTGCTAAACAAATTCTTCTTTATCTGTTGCATTCAAATGATGATCATGAGAATCTTGTAATTGCATATCCTCCTCCTAAAGTTGTACATATATCTCCTCAAATTATCACTGATTTTGATCAAAAGATTCCATCTGATCCATGTGATGACCATATCCAAGTTGATGAGCCTCATGAAACCAAGGTTGATGTCTCACCTCTTGTACTTGATCCAACACCCTCCAAGATTCAACATAGATACAATCCTTTAAAATTAACTCACATCCTTCATGGTTTTCCTCCAAAGCACTATAAGTACCTACCTGTGTTTGATGGAGAACTTAATGCCATCACAGCTGAAAAACACATTCAATATTTTGAACATTTTATAGATTTGTTTGATATTGATCATGATGATGTTTTTATGAGGGCCTTCTCTCAATATTTGAAATGGGATACCAAAGATTGGTTTAAAAATTTGTAGCCAAAGACAATTAGCTCATGGGAGGAATTGAAGAATTTTTTTTGGAAGTTTTTGGGCAAGAATAAATCTTTGGATATACAACTTACAAAGTTTTATGCCTTAAAAAGGAAGAGAAATGAAAATATTTCTACATTTAGTAGAAGGTTTTCTAGTATTTATTACAATTTTCCCAAAGAAATTCAACCCACTGAAGTTTTTTCCATGCTCCATTATGCAACAACTCTTCATCCAAATTTTTCTTCCCTCCTGATGGAAAGAAGACCTAAGTCCTTACAACAAATGTTTGATGATGCCTAGGAGATTCAACAAAATATCCAAGCATGTAAATAGATTCGAAATGAGGTGTTGGATTCTAAAGAACATGACAATGAATATGAATAGAAAACAGTTGATTTGAATCTTGAGCAAAGAGTAAATAATATCATAGGTCCTCTTGAAGTTTTTAATGCGAATGATTTTGCAAAAGATTATATTCCACTTATTGAAAAAAGAGGTGCTAATTTAGCTTCTGATCCATTATGTGATAAGCATGGGGCTAATTGTTTTGTATATTCATTTGTAGATAGTCAAGAAGATGAATTTGCAAATCGGTTTGTTGAAGAGTAGGTTGATGTTCCAAGTTTTTTCTTGTTAGATGACAATGCAGATGTTGTTGATTTGCCTATATATGATGAATATAATAATGATTGTGATGTTGAATTCCTAGAACAACCAGTTGCATGTTCCCTATCATAAAATGTTCTTTTTCATTAGTGTATTGAGAGCAATCAGCTTACATATCACATTTACAAAGAATAAAGCACTAAACCAGCTGAAGGAAATTAGGAAATTATTTACCTTTATTATTTTCTTCATTTCAATTATTGAAACAAAATTCTAAGATCATCATTGAAGCAAAAGAATGTGAGTTGATGCCAAATTACACTGATTCACTAGAACAAATTGACAAGAAATTGCAGCAATCTTCTCATATGTTTGATGACCCTGTTACTTGTTATGTAGAAGTCTTGTCAGTTCAAAATTGCATCCATTGGTCGAAGTTGAATCTAAAAATGAGTGTGTTCAACAATCCAAATAAATTGAAAAATGTGCATATGACAACAGCGAAGAAAATGAAGAAGGTTTTGAATCAGGTGAAAGAACCTTGCCATTGTGTTTTGCTTCTTTCAAATTACTGAAGAAAAATGTTTATAATGTTTCAAATTAGAAATCCTTCAGGAATGATGTTGAATATGAATAAAACAGTGGAATTGCAAATGAAAACTACCTTCCATTATGTTTTTCTTCCTTTGAATTGTTGAAAAGAAATCATGAGATAACAAAGGAAGCAGGGAAGTCTGATTGCATTTATAGTGACATTGTTTTACATGAGCAAATTGTTATCAGTGAGGAATACCAACAAACTTCTCATGCATTTGATGACCGTGTTGCTGATTACATGGAAGGTTATTTCGGTTCAGATTTGCAGCCTGTGCTCAACTACCAGCTTGGAAATAAAGATGACGGTAAATCAACGACAGTGTTAGATATGGATTTCTTTCTGCCAAGGTTTTCATTTCAGCCAGCACTGTCTTCTGATTCAAAAGATTGTTATTTCCAGTAGTCTCAACAGATTTTTCATCCTCTTGGTGGAAATCAACCAGTTAAATCACATGAAAACAAGAATGCAGTGGAAAGAGTGAAACATGATTGTTGTTTTGTGCATGTTTTAGAGGATCCATTTGCAATTTTGTTGGAGGTAGTAAATAGTCCCAATGTTTTTAAATTTTTGAGATTTGAATTCATAGGTAAATTCTTGAATGAATTATCAGTTAACAGGCTTTGGAGAAAGCATGTGCAAAGTAAAAAGACAATATATAAAATGATTGCATCGGTGCATTGGCATGATGATTTCACTTGATTGAAGAATCATTTCAGCAGTTAGGGTAGGTATGTGCGAATAAGCTTGATGATCAAGCATTTTCTAGTTTAGATTTTCAAATAATGTGTTCAGTTAGATTTTAGTAGTATATCCAGTGTTCAATCTTCAGGTGAGAGAATTGTGCAGACTTTGGTTTTTAGCGGACATTGGTGACATGTCAGATCTGGGTACACACCTTTTGGGAGCTGCTCAATTGATCAGGAACAAGGTCTACAAGTTCTTTTTTACCTCACTGGAAGGATATCATCCCCAGTTGGAGCCCATGTTATCACCATTTAAATTTTGGTGTGAAATCGATATTTCAGGGTTTAGCGAGGTGCTAAACCGATTTGGAAGTCAGATAAATTTGGGGGAGTGCTAGAAAATGGAAAAAGAGATTAAATTTGGCGGAGGCATTAAGAAAATTGGGCTCGAAAAGATGTAGATAGTCATCCACCGAGATCAACAGTTAGGAGATATTTTGGAGTTTGAAACAGTATGGAGTTTAAAATGTCTAAGCGGGCCCGAAATTTCAATCGTGGTTTCCTCGCAAAGGTACGTGTCATGTTCAGGTGTATTTCAAGGTGAAAAGTGGGTAGACTCAAAATCACCCTATCACACCCTCAAAATCATGTGTTAAATGTAAATTAATTGGATCTAATCTAAAGGGTACACTTGACAATTAAACTTGATGATGAGTAAAATTGTCTCGAGGAATCAGCTTGTGTACCATTCATCCGCGTAGTACCAAATAAGCGCAGCCAAATAACCGATTTAATACTCATCATTGAAAATCGATGGTTGAACATGAGAGGTCATTATCCCTGTAAGGATTTTCGTCAGTAGCCAATTATTAGTATTTGATGGCCACTGTTACTCAAAACACAGGTGAAATTACTCTATTTTGGGAATTTGATGGCTTATTCCAGAATGAGATATCTCCAAATCGAAACACTCATCCAATTCATGTGTAGTTGAGGAAAATAGGCTCATGTTTCCTGACAAACTAGAGGGAGTCAAGGATAAATATTCAACATTTTTCAACAAATCAGGGAATATGAAGAAAATATCAAGTAAAAAGACAAAAAAGTATGTTGTGCAAATCCTAACAACAAAATCTTGCACAAAATCTATTGTTGAGCCATAATCAGGCGAAGAGATCAGATTGAATCCTATTATGAAGGATTTTATCATTAATGGATATGTAGATGGATACAACACAGAAGTTGGTGAGAGAAAAAGGCAAAAAAACAACGAAAAGAGGAGGCTAAAGCTGGAACAGTCAAAAGTGTTGAAGAAAACCAACCTAGCTAGCTTGACATGTTAAAGGAAGAGATTGAAAACTTGAAATAAAATTTCAAGCTAAATCGAGTATATTTCAGGGAATCTTGTGATAATGCAGTCAAGTGGAATTTAGGGTCAAGATCCTAGATATTTCGATTTTCGTTTATAACTGTTTCCCTAGAAAGTAGGATTTCAGTTTTGATAAGTTACTCCCTCTGTAACCAATGTCTATTTTTGGAATCTTGGAAAGAATGACCCTTTTTTGGTCTCTTATGTAATTTATCTATATATACTGTTAAAAAGGATAAGGGAATGCTTCAACTGGCTGGAGAAGGGCATGCCCTTGTATCAAGAAAACTTTGTGATTTATTATGGATTTTAATATAAACAGAGAAGGTTTTCTTAGATAGTCAAGATTCATCATGGTGTTTATGTTCAATATGTTTTTTTTTATTTCATATTCATGTATGTGTTTTGCTGCTATTGATAATATTTAAGAAAAAGAAGGAATTCATCTTGATGGTGCTCCTTCTTATATTGATTATACTTTTTATTTGTTTATTGGTTTCTGGTTCAGAATTCACTCGTGATTGGTGTTGGCATGTTTACAGGAAGAGTTTGCTTGTCATTGATGGTAACCACAATGATGGAAAATATGAAAGAAAATAAGAACATCAACAATGATGGAAAACAAGAATAGTGGAGACAAGACTCGCAGGAGAAGGTTCGGAGGCCGAAACCTTCGAATACTTAGAAAACCTTCTAAGTCAGAAAAAATCGTAAGATCAGGAGGAGGAGCGACAATGGTCGTTGGATCAATGTACAGAGATGAGGAGCATGTAGAAGAGGAGAAAATATCTCAGTCGTTGGATCTGAGCGTGAAGGATCAACAATCATTGGATCCAGAGATAAATGCACAAAGGTTAAAGCCTTTGATAAGCGTAGGAGAGAAGACTTTTCAAAGTATCGAAGTAAGCAGGGACCATCCATAATCAAGATTGACAGGTGGCACACAATCCTCAACTCCAGAGAAAATCACTTCGAGGATTTTTCAGTTTGAGACTTGAAAAACCCGAAGTCCGGAGAGCCAGAGAGTTGGAGTAAATGACAGTCGTCAGATCAGTTTGAAGTGGAAGGACAAGATAAGCGAGAAAAACAGCATCGCAGATAGATCGATCCATCGATATGAGAACATGATCAACGAAAAACATTTATTTCGGCTCTGAAGTTGCGAGGAGGTTATAGTTAAGGGATTCTCACTTCGGAATAATTGACAACTTGAAAAGTCGGAATACCTGAAGTCCCGAAGGCTGAAGTCCCAAAGTGAATGAGGATTCACGTCAACAAGACTATGTCAGCAAGGACACTTGGAACAATCAGAAAAGGACAAGTGTCAAGTTGATTAGGCACTTCAAGAGGGTACGTGTCAATGGATCGTGGACTTTGAGTGAAACTACTCTGGGAAAACATGAAGGAGAAAGGTTTGAGATTGTCGAAGGCCGAAGTCCCGAAGCATAGGAGAGTCATTGGATCCAAAAGGGACACATGTTTTAAGATCATGGACTTTGGTTGAAATGCTCCAGGAGAAAATGAGATTTTGAGAATTGAAAGTCCCGAAGGCCGGACTCGCGTAGGAGATCCTGATTGTAGAATTAAAGAGCACATATGTCTACAGATCTTCCATTTTTGAAGATATCCAGTCAACAACAACAAGGTTTGATATTTGAAAGTCTTGGAGCCCGGATCATGAAGTAAATCAGGCATTGATTGAGGAAGGTGAGATCTAGTCCACAAACTTGAGAGGACAGATCTATATCATCCGTTTAGGAGCACCGACAAGATCATGAGAACGATGGTCCAGTCGCATTGCGGGCATTGAAGATGTGCAAAATTTACTTCTTAGATCGTGTGTGGAAGACAGGAAAGGTAGGTTGGTAATAGCCTTTGATTGAGAGGCATCACCAAGCAATCGGAGATCAATGGTCATGTTCCATTACGGGGCTAGAACATACTCGGGCCTTGATTTTTCATGAACAGTCCGCAATAGAAACCACGGTTTTGGAGAAAGGACGTGTGGAAGCTTGTAGTGAATTGTGGGGCAAAAAGTGGGTTTCCCTCAAACTTCCTATGGATGGATCGACAATCGCATGGTCACATGAAGCTCATATCCCAAGGTCATAATTTGAAATGGATCCAACACTCACTAGACATAAATCGAGAAGTGCCATTTGAATAAGCATTTGATCACCGTCGGTGGCCAGAGGCTTAGAAGCCAAAGATGACTGATTGTAACTGACAGAGAAGACGAAAAGTCTCGACTTCCAGAGAAGCCAAGGAATCTCAGGATAACACTCACTGATGATGAACACATTCAGCATAACTGCTAGAGAAGACAAAGAGTTTCCATGATGATCATGCAGAGGCATAGCGCATATAATGGACATGGGCCAGGGATGATTTTAGGGGCTAAATTTCTCTCATGGGCTAATTTTCCATGGTTTTTCCAAAAACGAGATTCGCTATTTTAAAAATGATTCGCCCAAATTCTATAGGATAAAATTATTTTACCTTAAAAATCACTAAAATTTTATAAAAACTATATAAAATCCTTAGAAATTTGAATATTTTTACAAAAATATCGCCAAACATTTATAGTTGGCATATGAAGGATTAGTAAGATTCACCAAGGTTTCTACATTTTAAAATAAATTTACATCCTTAAAATCATCCCTAGACATGGCACATAGAGCATAATAGACATACGAACATAAAGTGCAAGGGATGCGAGAAGGAGGACATTGATGCATGAAGAGAAGAGCAGTGTAGCAGAACAGTGATGAGACTGGTAAGCCATTGATATATAATGTATCACTGTAATAAATTTCAGTAAGAAAATATCTATATCTCAGGGTGGTAGGGAGGTTCTAGGGAGGACTGATGTCCTCAAACGTTTCAAGTTGTTGCTTGAACACAGGGAGTTGTAGCTTCCATCTGGTTGCAGCTAGAAAAACCAGGGTGGTAGGGTGGTGCAAGGAAGAACTATTGTTCTCTTTTATACAGGTTGGTGCCTGTGTGACTGGAAGTTCATGCTTCCATCCAGTTGGTGTTGGAACACTTAGGGAGTTGGTGCTTCCTTCTAGTGGGTGCTAGAGAAACCATAGAGTTGGTGCTCTCAACAAGTTGCTTCTTGTAAAACAGAGGTTGTAGCCTCAAGAGGAGATGGATATCATAAGAATGATAATGTACAAAAAATAAAGAAAACTTATCATATCAAGAAGAAGAGGTTTTCCCCTTTATGGGTTTCCTCAAGAAATATATGTCTATATATATTTCATGTGTGTGATTCATGTTGAATATTCTATTGCTTACTTCCCTGCATTATTGTGATCGTCATTGAGTGTTTTGTAAAGAGTTTAAAATTGGCATAATTGTTTAAGCACGATAACAACTAATTCACCCCCCCCTCTAAGTTGTCCAACAATTTGTATCAGAGAGAGGTTCATTTTATCTAAGGGTATATCCTAGAGCTTAAACATGACTAGCCATGAAGGAACTTCAACAAATAAGGCCCCCTTGTTCAATGGAACAATCTTTTCCTTCTGGAAAGTTAGGATGAGAACTTACATAATGGATTTAGGTGAAGATGTTTGGGATGTGGGACAATCTCATTAGCAGTTATGAAGGTAATGATAAGGTAAGGCACACCAAGCTTCAAACCTATAGAGTACAGTTTGAACATCTAAATATGAAAGAGGATGAAACTATTGGGAAGTACTTTTTGAGAGTTGAAGAACTAGTGAATGCAATGAAAACACTTGGTGAAAAAATTGAGGAAGCCTCTTTTGTTCATAAAATTTGAGATCTCTGCTAGATAGGTTCAACCCAAAGGCTTATTCTATAGAAGAAATTATTGATCTAAAATCTTTGGCTTTCGATCAAATTCTAGGAACATTGACTCCATATGAAATGAGGATAGTTAAAGATAAACCCACCTCTAGAGAAGCATCATTTAAAGAAGATAAGAATAAGGATTCTGAGACTGATGAAATTGAAGAAAAAATTGTGAGAAGACTAAAGAAAGGATCAGGCAAGTACCAAGGAAAATTGCCCTTTAAATATTTTAACTGTGGAAATATAGGTCACTTTACATCTAAGTGTCCACACAAGAAACAAGATCAAAATTCTGAAGGTGAAAATAAGTACAAACCCTAGAGATTTGGTAAGAAGAAAATTTTATGTGTAAACAATGATGACTCTTCAGAAGACACAGATAGTGACTCTTCCTGTGAAGATAAGATTAATGACTTTATGCTTATGCCCAAAGAGGATTATGATAATAAAATCACAGGAAGTGATGTTGACGATGAAGAAGTTGTGGTTGACTTAGAAGGAGAACTTATCAGTGCTCTAGAAGAAATTGATAGACTTAGATATAAGAAGAAAAAGAAAAAACAATTGTTGATATAGTTCGAGAAAGACAATAAATAACTTGATGAAGACTTTTCCCTGCTAAAAGTGGAATTAGAAGAGGC
>JASDQU010107875.1:78811-99212 GCA_032191745.1 Picea mariana
ACCAACCTGTATAAAAGAGAACAATAGTTCTTCCTTGCACCACCCTACCACCCTGGTTTTTCTGGCTGCAACCAGATGGAAGCTACAACTCCCTGTGTTCAAGCAACAACTTGAAACTTTTGAGGACATCAGTTCTCCCTAGAACCTCCCTACTACCCTGAGATATAGATATTTTCTTACTGAAATTTATTACAGTGATACATTGTATATCAATGGCTTACTAGTCTCATCATTGTTCTGCTACACTGCTCTTCTCTTTGTGCATCAATGTCCTCCTTCTCGCATCCCTTGCGCTTTATGTTCATATGTCTATTATGCTCTATGTGCCATGTCCATTATATGTGCTATGGCTATGCATGCTCTTCACTATGACACTATTATGCACTTAAAGTTGTTCATTGCATCTCGTATTCCCCATAATATAGCTCATAAAAGAATCAAATCACTCTTCTCTATTATGCATTTTTTTTACAAGATGAGTCCTCTGCATGATCATCATGGAAACTCTTTGTCTTCTCTAGTGGTTATGTTGAATGTGTTCATCATCAGTGAGTGTTATCTTGAGATTCCTTGGCTTCTATGGCAGTCAAGAATCTTTGTCTTATCTATCAGTTACAATCAGTCGTCTTTGGATTCTAAGCCTCTGGCCATCGACGATGATCAAACGCTTATTCAAATGACACTTCTCGATTTATGTCTAGTGAGTGCTGGATCCATTTCACATTATGACCTTGGGATATGAGCTTCATGTGACCATGTGATTGTCGGCCTGTCCATAGGCAGTTTGAGGGCAACCCACTTTTTCACTACGAGCTTCCATGCATCCTTTCTCCAAAACTATGGTTTCTATTGCGGCCCGTTCATGAAAAATCAAGGCCCGAGCATGTTCTAGCCCCATAATGGAACACGACCATTGATCTCCAATCCCTTGGTGATGCCTCTCGATCAAAGGCTATTACCAACCTACCTTTCTTGTCTTCCATGCACGATCTCAAAAGTAAAGTTCGCACATCTTCAATCCCCGCAATCCGACGGGACCGTCGATCTCATGATCTTGACGGTGCTCCTGAATAGACGATACAGATCTGTCCTCTCAAGTCTGTGTATTAGATCTCACCTTCCTCAATCAATGGCTGATATTTACTTCATGATCCGGGCTCCAGGACTTTGAAATATCAAACCTTGTTGTTGTTGACTGGATATCTTCAAAAATGGAAGATCTGTAGACATCTGTGCTCTTTAATTCTACGATCAGGATCTCCTCCACGAGTCCGGCCTTCAGGACTTTCAATTCACAAACTCTCATTTTCTCCCAAAGAATTTCAGCCAAAGTCCATGATCCAAAAAAATGTGTCTCTTTTGGATCCAACAACTCTCCTATGCTCTAGGACTTTGGCCTTCGACAATCTCAAACCTTTCTCCTCCATGTTTTCCCAGAGTAGTTTCACCCGCAGTCCATGATCCATTGACATGTACCCTCTTGAAGTGCCTAATCAACTTGACACTTGTCCTTTTCTGATTGTTCCACCTGTCCTTGCTGACATAGTCTTGCTAACGTGAATCCTCATTCACTTTGGGACTTCGGCCTTTGGGACTTCGGGTATTCCTTCTGAAGTGAGAATCCCTGAACTATAACCTCCTCGCAACTTTTAGAGCCGAAATAAATGTTTTTCATCGATCATGTTCTCATATCGATGACTCGATCTATCGGTGATGCTGCTTTTCTAGCTTATCCTATCCTTCCACTTCAAACTGATCTGACGAATATCATTTACTCCGGCTCTCCGGCTCTCCGGCTCTCCAGACTTCAGGTTTCTCAAGTCTCAAACTGAAAAATCCTTGAAGTGATTTTCTCTAGAGTTGAGGATTGTGTGCCACCTGTCAGTGTTGATTATGGATAGTCCCTGCTTACTTTGGGACTTTGACAAGTCTTCTCTCCTATGCTTATCAAAGGCTTTAACCTTTGTGCATTTATCTCTAGATCCAATCACTGTTGATCCTTCACGCTCAGATCCAATGACTGAGATATGTTCTCCTCTTCTGCATGCTCCTCATGTCTGGACATTGATCCAATGGCCACTGTCGCTCCTCCTCCCGAGCTTACAATTTTTTCTGACTTAGAATTTTTTCTAAGTATTCGAAGGTTTCAGCCTCCAAACCTTCTCCTATGAGTCTTGTCTTCACTATTCTTGTTTTCCATCATTGTTGATGTTCTTCTTTGCTTTCATATTTTCCATCGTTGTGCTTACCATCAATGACAAGCACACTCTTCCTGTAAACATGCCAACACCAATCACGAGTGAATTTTGAACCAGAAACCAATAAACAAATAAAAAGTATAATCAATATGAGAAGGAGCACCATCAAGATAAATTTCTTATTTTTCTTAAAGATTATCAATAGCAGCAAAACACATACATGAATATGAAATACAAAAAAACATATTGAACATAAACACCATGATGAATCTCGACTATCTAAGAAAACTTTCTCTGTTTATATTAAAATCCATAATAAATCACAAAGTTTTCCTGATACAAGAGCAGGCCCTTCTTCGGCTAGTCGAACCATTTCCTTATCCTTTTTAACAGTATATATAGATAAATTACATAAGAGACCAAAGAAGGGTCATTCTTTCTAATATTCCAAAAATAGACATTGGTTATAGAGGGAGTAACTTATCAAAACTGAACTCCTACTTTCTAGGGAAACAGTTATAAACAAAAATTGAAATATCTAGGATCTTGACCTTAAATTCCACTTGTCTGCATTATCACAAGATTCTCTGAAATATACTCAATTTAGCTTGAAATTTTATTTCAAGTTTTCAATCTCTTCCTTTAATGTGTCAAGTTATCTAGGCTGGTTTTCTTCAACGCTTTTGACTGTTCCAAATTTAGCCTCCTCTTTTCGTTGATTTTTCCTTTTTCTCTCACCAACTTGTGTGTTGTATCCATCTGCATATCCATTAATGATAAAATCATTCATAATAGGATTCAACCTGATCTCTTCACCTGATTATGGCTCATCAACAGATTTTGTGCGAGATTTTGTTGTTAGGATTTGCACATCATGCTTTTCTCTCTTTTTACTTGATATTTTCTTCATATTCCTTGATTTGTTGAAAAACGTTGAATATTTATCCTTGACTCCCTCTGGTTCATCAGGAAACATGAACCTATTTTCCTCAACTACACATGAATTGTATGAGTGTTTCAATTTGGAGATATCTCATTCTAGAATAAGCCATCAAATTCCCAAAATAGAGTAATTTCACTTGTGTTTTGAGTAATAGTGGCCATCAAATACTAATAATTGGCTACTGATGAAAATCCTTACAAGGATAACGACCTCTCATGTTCAACTATCGATTTTCAATGATGAGTATTAAATCGGTTATTTGGTTGTGCTTATTTGGTACTACACGGGCGAATGGTACACAAGTGGATTCCTCGAGATGATTTTACTCGTCGTCAAGTTTCATTGTCAAGTGTACCCTTCGGATTAGACCCAATTAATTTACATTTAGCACATGATTTCGGGGGTGTGATAGGGTGGTTTTGAGTCTACCCACTTTTCACCTTGAAATACACCTGAACATGACACGCACCTTTGCGAGGAAACAACGGTTGAAATTTCGGGCCCGCTTAGACATTTTAAACTCCACACTGTTTCAAACTCCAAAATATCTCCTAACTGTTGATCTCGGCGGATTGTTATCTACATCCTTTCGAGCCTAATTTTCCTAATGCCTCCGCCAAATTTAATCTCTTTTTCCATTTTCTGGCACTCCCCCAAATTTATTTGACTTCCAAATCAGTTTAGCACCTCGCTAAACCCTGAAATATCGATTTCACACCAAAATTTAAATGGTGATAACATGGGCTCCAATTGGGGTTGATATCCTGCCAGTGAGGTAGAAAAGAACTTGTAGACCTTGTTCCTGATCAATTGAGCAGCTCCCAAAAGGTGTGTACCCAGCTCTGACCTATCACCAATGTCCGCTGAAAACCAAAGTCTGCACAATTCTCTCACCCGGAGATTGAACGTTGGATATACTGCTAAAATCTAACTGAACACATTATTTGAAAATCTAAACTTGAAAATGCTTGATCATCAAGCTTATTCGCACATACCTACCCTAACTGCTGAAATGATTCTTCAATCAAGAGAAATCATCATGCCAGTGCACCCATGCAATAATTTTATATATTGTCTTTTTACTTTGCACATGCTTTCTCCAAAGCCTGTTAACTGATAATTCATTCAAGAATTTACCTATGAATTCAAATCTCAAAAATTTAAAAACATTGGGACTATTTACTGCCTCCAACAAAACTGCAAATGGATCCTCTAAAACATGCACAAAACAACAATCATGTTTCACTCTTTCCACTGCATTCTTGTTTTCATGTGATTTAACCGGTTGATTTCCACCAAGAGGCTGAAAAATATGTTGAGATTGCTGGAAATAACAATCTTTTGAATCTAAAGACAGTGTTGGCTGAAATGAAACCCCTGGCAAAAAGCAATCCATATCTAACATTGTCGTTGATTTACCATCATCTTTATTTCCAAGCTGGTAGTTGAGCACAGGCTGCAAATTTGAACTGAAATAACCTTCCATGTAATCAACAACACGGTCATCAAATGCATGAGAAGTTTGTTGGCATTCCTCACTGAAAAAAAATTGCTCATGTAAAACAATGTCACTATAAATGCAATCAAACTTCCCTGCTTCCTTTTTTATCTCATGATTTCTTTTCAACAATTCAAAGGAAGAAAAACATAATGGAAGATAGTTTTCATTTGCAAGTCCACTGCTTTATTCATATTCAACATCATTCCTGAAGGATTTCTAATTTGAAACATTATAAACATTTTTCTTCAGTAATTTGAAAGAAGCAAAACACAATGGCAAGGTTCTTTTACCTGATTCAAAACCTTCTTCATTTTCTTCACTGTTGTCATATGCACATTTTTCAATTTATTTGGATTATTGAACACACTCATTTTTAGATTCAACTTCGACCGATGGATGCAATTTTGAATTGATAAGGCCTTCTACATAACAAGTAACAGGGTAATCAAACACATGAGAAGATTGCTACAATTTCTTGTTAATTTGTTCTAGTGAATCAGTGTAATTTGGCATCAACTCACATTCCTTTGCTTCAATGATGATCTTAGAATTTTGTTTCAACAATTGAAATGAAGAAAAGACTAAAGGTAAATAATTTCCTAATTTCCTTCAGCTGGTTTAGTGCTTTATTCTTTGTAAATGTGATATGTAAGCTAATTTCTCTCAATACACTACTGAAAAATAACATTTTCTAATAGGGAACATGCAACTGGTTGTTATAGGAATTCAACATCACAATCATCATTATATTCATCATATATAGGCAAATCAACAACATTTGCATTGTCATCTAACAAGAAAAAACTTGGAACATCAACCTGCTCTTCAACAAACCGATTTGCAAAATCATCTTCTTGACTGTCTACAAATGAATATACAAAACAATTAGCCCCATGCTTATCTCAGAATGGATCAGAAGCTAAATTAGCACCTCCTTTTTCAATAACTGGAATATAATCTTTTGCAAAATCATTCGCATTAAAAACTTCAAGAGGACCTATGATATTATTTACTCTTTGCTCAAGATTCAAATCTATTGTTTTCTATTCATATTCATTGTCATGTTCTTTAGCATCCAACACCTCATTTTGAATCTATTTACATGCTTGGATATTTTGTTGAATCTCCTGGGCATCATCAAACATTTTCTATAAGGACTTAGGTCTTCTTTCCATCAGGAGGGAAGAAAAATATGGATGAATAGTTGTTGCATAATGGAGCATGGAAACAACTTTAGTGGGTTGAATTTCTTTGGGAAAATTGTAATAAATACTAGAAAACCTTCTACTGAATGTAGAAATATTTTCATTTCTCTTCCTTTTTAAGGCATAAAACTTTGTAAGTTGTATATCCAAAGATTTATTCTTGCCCAAAAACTTCCAAAAAACATTCTTCAATTCCTCCCATGAGCTAATTGTCTTTGGCTGCAAATTTTTAAACCAATCTTTGGTATCGAAGGCCCTCATAAAAACATCATCATGATCAATATCAAACAAATCTATAAAATTTTCAAAATATTGAATGTGTTTTTCAACTGTGATGGCATTAAGTTCTCCATCAAACACAGGTAGGTACTTATAGTGCTTTGGAGGAAAACCACGAAGGATGTGAGTTAATTTTAAAGGACTATATCTATGTTGAATCTTGGAGGGTGTTGGATCAAGTACAAGAGGTGCGACATCAACCTTGGTTTCATGAGGCTCATCAACTTGGATATGGTCATCACATGGCTCAGATAGAATATTTTGATCAAAATCAGTGATAATTTGAGGAGATATATGTACAACTTTAGGAGGAGGATATACAATTACAAGATTCTCATGATCATCATTTGAATGCAACAGATAAAGAAAAATTTGTTTAGGACATTCATGAAAGGACAAAAGGCACTTTGTAACAAAAAATATTATGTCTTGGAAAAAACTCAAATTTAGGTACTTGTTTTCTCCCATGATGTCCTTTCATACCTCTATCAAGGGATCTCATATTTAATTGGAGTCTTTGGATCACATTTGAATCTTGAGTGGAGTCACCAATAAACTCTTCAGGCTACTAAGTCTTTGGGCAGTGGAGTCACCATGAAAATTTTGAATTCTAGATTCTTGAAAATGGAGTCGCCATGTGAATGATGTACAATATTTTTGTGTCTGAATACTTTTCACCATCAATACTCATATCTGAACTTTGTCATTTCTCCCAGGAAATATTTCACCTTCTCTCCTCGGCAATGATGCCAAAATGTTAGCACTCTATAAATTTGTTTGGTTGATAAACAAATGATAGAGGTAACTATTTCAACCAAATTTAGGTTGGATTCTGACCCTTCCAATGAGAGAGGGATCTCTCAGACATATAGATATTGAAAATACTCAAAAATATTTGGCAATGGACACATAGTGGTCAGATTTTGCAATAGGGTAATTTTTAAAAAGTGGTAGGACAAACAAGAGAATAGGGCCATTGGGAAATGGGGTCGATTCCTGAAATCATATGAAGCTTTATAAGCTATGTATTCCTGAGGGAATAGAGGAAAACTAGGCATGATGTTCAGCCAAATAAGTAATATGAGATGGAGGTGGGAAAGGGAGGAAAGAGCACTATGACAAGAGGCATCTAACAGAGGATGAATCTATTGGTACACATTGAGAAGAAGAACCATAAGTGTTGGATACTGAAAACAAAGCACCAATCACGGGTGAATTCTGAACCATAAACCAATAAACACATAACAATTATAATCAATATAAGAAAACCTTCTCTGCTTATATTAAAATCCATAAGAAATCAAAAAGTTTTCCTGATACAAGGGCATGCCCTTCTCTGGCCAGTCGAACCATTCCATTATCCTTTTTAACAGTATATATAGATAAATTACATAAGAGACCAAAAAATGGTCATTCTTTCCAAGATTCCAAAAATAGAGATTGGTTATAGAGGGAGTAACTTATCAAACCCAAACTCTTACTTTCTAGGGAAATAGTTATAAACAAAAATAGAAATGTCTGGGATCTTTAAGCTAAATGTCACTTGTCTTCATGATCACAAGATTCCCTGAAATATACTTGATTTGGCCTGCAATTTTATTTCAGGTTTTCAATCTCTTCCTTTAACGTGTCAAGCCAGCTAGGCTGGTTTTCTTCAACGCTTTTCACTGTTTGAGCTTTAGCTTCCTCTTTTCATTGTTTTTTCCTTTTTCTCTCACCAACTTGTGTGTTTTATCCATTCACATATCCATTAATGATCAAATCCTTCATAATAGGGATTCAACCTAATCTCTTCACCTAATTCTGGATCGTCAACAGATTTTGCGCCAGATTTTGTTGTCAGGATTTGCACAACATGCTTTTCTCTCTTTTTACTTGATAATTCTGTCATATTCCCTGATTTGTTGAAAAACTCTAAATCTTTATCCTCGAATCCCTTTGGTTCATCAAGAAACATGAACCAATTTTCCTCAACTACACATGAATTGGATGAGCGTTTCGATTTGGAGATATATCATTCTGGAATAAGCCATCAATTTCCAAAAATAGAGTAATTTCACTTGTGTTTTGAGTAATAGTCACCATCAAATACTAATAATTGGCTACTGACGAAAATCCTTATAGGGATAATGTCCTCTCACGTTCAGTCATCGATTTCCAATTATGAGTATTAAATCGGTTATTTGGTGGTGCTTATTTGGCACTATGCAGATGAATGGTACAAAAGCAGGTTCCTCGAGACGATTTGACTCACCGTCAAGTTTCATTGTCACGTGTAGCATTCAGATTAGACCCAATTAATTTACATTTAGCACATGATTTTGGGGGTGTGATAGGATGGTTTTGAGTCTATTCACTTTTCACCTCGAAATACACCTGAAGATGCTACACACTTTTGCGAGGAAACCACGGTTGAAATTTTGGGCCCGCTTAGAAATTTTAACCTCCACATTGTTTCAAACTCTGAAATCTCTTCTAACTGTTGATCTCGGAGGATGGTGATCTACCTCCTTTCAAGCTCGATTTTCTTAACGCCTCCGCCAAATTTGATCTCTTTTGGCATTTTCTGGCTCTCCCCCAAATTTATCTGACTTCCAAATCGGTTTAGCACCTCGCTAAACTCTGAAATATCGATTTCACACCAAAATTTAAATGGTGATAACATATCCAACATTCAGTTTCCGGTTGAGAAAAATGTGAAAACATTGGTTTTTAGCAGACACTAGTGATAGGTCAGAGCAGGGTACACAACTGTTTTGGGAGTAACCAAATGGATCATGCACAGGGTCTACAAGTTCTTTGCTACCTCATTGGGGGGATAGCATCCCCAGTTGGAGCACATGTTATCAACATTTTAAATTTTGGTGCCAAATTGAGATTTCAGGGTTTAGTGATATGCTAAACCGATTTGGAGGTTAGATAAATTTTGGGAAATACCAAAAAATGGAAAAAGAGATTAAATTTGGTGGAGGCATTAAGAAAATCGTGCTTGAAAGGACGTAGATTGTCATTTGCTGATATCAACGGTTGGGAGAGATTTCAGAGTTTGAAACAGCGTGGAGGTTAAAATAACTAAGCGGCCCCGAAATTCCAGCTGTGGTTTCCCCGCAATGTACGTGGCATCTTCAGGATAATTTCAGGGTGTACCCCCCCCATCACACCCCCAAAATCATGTGTTAAATGACATTAAAAGGGTCTAATCTGAGGGTCACACGTGAAAATGAAACATGGCAACATGTCTAATCATCCCGAGACACCTGTTTGTGTGCCATTCGTCCACGCAGTGCCAAATAAGTGCCGTCAAATAACTGATTCGATACTGATCATTGAAAATTGATAATCGAACATGAGAAACCATTACCCCTGTAAGGATTCTTCATCAACAACCAATGATTATAATTGATTGCAGCTGTTACTAAAACCCCAGGTGATATTGCTCTATTTCAGGAAATTAACAAGTTATTTTAGAACGAGATATCTACAAATCAAATCGCTCATTCAACTCAGGTACAATTTGAGGGAAATAGGCTCATGTTTCCTGGAAAACCAGAGGAAGTCGAGGAGAAATATTCAACTGTTTTTGAGAAATCATGAAGCTTGGATAATATGACAGAACTATCAAATCAAAAGAGAGGAAGGCACGTTGCACAAATCCTAATGAGAAAATCTCATGCAAAATATGTCGATGAGCCAAGATTAGGTGAAGAGATCATGATGAATCCTATTATGAAGGATTTGATTATTAATGGATATGTGGATGAATCCAACACACAAGTTGGTGTAAGCAAAAGGAAAAAACAACCAAAGGAAAAGGATAAAGTTGGAACAGTCAAGAGTGTTGAAGAAAACCAACCCAGCTGGCTTGACACATTAAAATAAGAGGATTAAAAATATTTTACCAAAGATGGTAACCAAGACATGGTTTTGAAAACCATGGGAAACAAACCAGTAAATGGTTTTCACAGTGAAAAGGTAAATTGGGCAAAACAAGACATGGTTTTCAAAACCACGAGAAGTAAGCAATAAATGGTTTTTAAAAACCACGGGCATGAATTAAAATATGGAAATTTAATTCTATAGAATAAAAAAATATTTGGGAACTATTTTTACTCAAATATATTATTCCCAAATATTTAAGGAGAATATGTATACATGAAATTAGATTCGAAAGAATACAAGTGGCATTTCAGAGAGAATGTGGCAAAGAAAGGAGCTAAAGTGTCAGAGGAATCGAAAGTTGGATCATGAAACATTTTTCTATTAATCATTATAGTCGGTTCTCATACCAAAAATTCCACTTGTAATTATTGTACTGAGTTTTAGAAGATGGAACGTTTCAGGTCAGCTTTTGTAATCATTTTCTAACTAAAGGAACTTGAATTGTATAAGTATTAGAAGTCCCCAATGTATTAATGGTTGGAAGAAGTGAAAGGGCATGTTTTCAGCTATTCGTAACTTGACCGTAATTCTCTGAAGCTGAATAGAATACACATGAAGAAGTCTTTGAAGTTTCCATGAAAATATTATAATGGTGGTGATATGAGCTTCATCTTCTCTCTTTTATGTATTTCTTGTGTTTATGATTCTATTTGCATTGTCTTCTGTTTAAATTGGATAGTCAAAGGCCCATAATTCATCTTGTGATGCTCTCGACTAAATCAATTTAAACTGTTTATTTATTTCTAACTAATTCAAAATTCATTTCATTAATGCTCTAACGCAGTTACTTGTTTTCCCCCTTTCCTCTTACACTCTGCAAATTTCAATTTACAACTCAGATTCATTGCCTCATTTAGCCTTTATCCTCTAGAGAGTTCTACCGACCAGTTAGTGTTTCTATTCATTTTCATAAGTTTGACTCGAAATCCCTGAGTGTCCCTCCCCTTCTTTTCCAGTAAATTTATAAAAAACCCTCCTAAACCTAGCCACTAATTGTCAAATAAATATCAAGTGACAACAGAGATCCCTCTCTGAGCTGAGTAGGCTAATACCCAACTCTAAAGTTGGTTTGTAGGTTACCTTTGTTGTTTGTTTTATCATTCGAACAAATTTACATAGTGCTAACAGTGTCAATTTAGATGCATCTTATTCCCCCTAAATCCTACTTAGCATTTCCATGACATATCGGTAAGAAGTTATTAGGGAAGTGGTTAGATATTTTCCATAGGGTATGGGATTGAATGTCTTATTCAACTTATACCATATTTTGAATAAATGTTTTTCCTTGTGTGGGAAATTATCAATGAGTTCATCATTCAATGACTGAGTTCCCTTTTCCTAATCGTAGTATTGTGCTACAACATCCACCTAGAATGATGTTATGGGTTTCCCATTAGCACTGAGTATATACCAATTTTTGAGGTCTACATGCTTAAGGATCCATGATATCGTTTATGCACAAGGAAAAAATTATACATGAGCTGCCACCTTAGGCAATCCTAACCGCCAAATGTTTCTAAATATATTGAGATCATTATGATCTTCAGGCTATATGAGGAAGTTTTTCTTCTTGATCATATAGAAAACATCACCCCATTTGAGTGAAGTTCCCCCTTTCACTAAGAGTTCTATAGTATCATCATAGAGTTCCCCTTGGGTGTCAGGTTCTTCTTCTTGTCGGCTTTCGCTTGAGGAATCCTTTGCTATGGGATCTTTTCTAGTTGCTTTTATTGCAAGGAGACATAATTGAATATGCGACAAACACATGCATTATTAGTCCATATAACTAGCAATAAAATAGGATATGATAATATACATAAAACATTAGTTCTACTAATCATGTGAATCATTAGGATCTTGAGCAATAAAATGGGTTCAAACATGAATCCGTTAGTGTAAACCTATGCTAGTACTTGATGAATTACTCAATTCAATGTCAGGAGGGAATTCATCATCTAAAGAATATAGGATGATTCAATACATGGTGAGAGTTTGAGGAAGTTTGTCTTAGCTTGGATGAACTAGTGTGGTTGTTGACAACTGGGCCGATGAAGGAAGTGAAACCTGAGCTAAAGATAACAAGTGTTCCAATAGCGTACCGAATTCATTCTTAACAAGTCAATTGGTAGTATTAAATCATGTATCGAGGAGTTAGTGGGAATCCCTCAGGGCTATAGCGATGATGTTGGTGCCAAGTACACTTATAAACCAAAGGTGTTCATGTTAAGTATGCTAATGGAGAGCCAAAAATATTCATATTAACTCTTTCAAAATGGGTTTTTTTACTGAAATGGTTACCATTAAGTTCATTGTTGAGTCAGACTTGTATTGGAGAATTTGGGAGGAACCTTACCGACAAGTAATAGTGAAACCAGAAGGGAAAATGTTAACCATGTTTTGTATGTATATGAGGTAATATTAGAAACTCCATTGATATTCATCGACGAAGTTAGAAACAAATATATCGATGTGTTATCGAATGCAAAAAATAAATAAGTGTTTGAGTGGAATAAGGTGGATTAGGGTTTGGTGGAGTTTGAGGAATTATTTTGATTGACTGTAGGGTTCATGCAATGGGTGGATCAAAAATGTTTTTTGGAGCAATGTATGTTTTGATCTAGATCCCTTTTAAACTCACAGAAAAGGATGAATGATAGTGAGTTAGGGTACTGTCTATAATTGGAGAACCAGAGTGTGGGTTAGGGAAGGGATACAAATTGATAGGTAGTTTGGACGAGTGAACGAAAAATGTTCTGGTAGGGTCTAGGTGTAGTATGAAAAGGTAAAATCCTCAATAAGATGTTAGTTTAAGGGACCCAATGGCTAGTGCATGTGGTGGTCACAAGGGTAGCATGTGAAGGTGAGGTGTGGTTAGGGATTCCTATACATGGATCCATGATTCCCACATGTGGCGCGTCAATTGATGGAGGTGCCAATTGACTTCTATTTAGGGTTAGGGTTGGTTTAAGGAGGGTAAGAGAAGGAAATGGTTTTGTAGTAAGAGGTACACTTGGAAAAATAATTTAAACCTACCAAAAAATATATGAATGGAATGAAAGATACCGTTTTAGGGCCTACCTATCAGTTGAAGTCACGTAGATAATTGATTTTATGGCAGGTGAATAATTTCCCAAGTCGGGTAGTTCATAGATCAAATGCTCGGTGCTTCCCCTCTTCTTAGATGATAATAAAATGATCAAAAATGATGGAGGGGAGTGATATTTTATAGACATGGTGTGAAATTGAAGACATCCGAAGGCATTTGGAGGAATCTGACTGGAGTTAAATTTATCCTTGTTGGAAAATATGTTTGGAGGTGATCCAGTCATACCGGGAGAGTAGGTGGGAACTTTTCTGATAACAACATAGTTTATGTTGGAAACCCCTCTGGGTGTACTAAAGTAGATATTTAAAAATCCTCCAAAATATCGATTCACGTTCTGTATAATTTATGGAGAGTTATACCAATTGAGACTTTCTTATATAAGGGGTTGAAAATAAGTCTTCTGATATATACTAGAGATGTTGGAAATAAGTATGTTGGTATATACCGAAGACTTTGGAAAGAAGTCTTTCGGTATATACTTGAGACTTTGGCTAGAAATTTTCCCGTATATACCAAGCACTTTCATACAAATTCCTCTCAAATGTCAGAATAGTTCATGAGAACTCCTTCGAAAATGCCAAAACTTACTCCTTTAAAAAACCGTTAGTTTTTTAAATTCAAGCCAAACTAAAATTTGCAAGATAAAACAATTTCATCAAAGGGGAATGCATAAGCTTGAAACAAGATCAAGTAAATGAGTAGTCTCTTCAACAAGTCAAGAGGTTATCAAGTTAGAAAAGAGGGGTCCCATTTTCTTAGTTAAAAATGACTTTACAAAAAAGAATACAGGAAAAAGGGAAGGTGTTGATGTCTTTCACAAAAAATGGTGACACACTAGGTGAAACCATAAATCTTTTCAAAAAGGTATCTAAACATAAAACTTCTGAGAATAGAAACACTTGTAGTGCATTACCCAATGGAGAATGAGTACGTCCCGTAGTTTTCATAGGTGCATAATTTGACAAGATAAGTTTGTATGTTGCAAGGGAGAGATCAAGGCCATGCCCAAAGCATATTACTTATTATAATACACAATTTTGAACCATATTGCTTCGGGAAGGTAGGAAAAGTACAACAAGGAAATGATACATAAGGAATGTTGAGAATACAAGTTGATTATACATTTATCTGGCATTTCTCCATTGCTAGTGAGCATCCATAGCCCATGGAGTCACCCCGGTGTTAGAATCCTTTCTCCACTTCCAGCATGAATCCATAGCCTCGATGAAGATACTTTCATGTCCCACATGAGTTGGAATTCATTTATGCAAACCTTTACCTTTATAACAAGATTCTCTTAAATTCAGAGAAAGATGGATGGTAGGATCCTAGTTTTGATTTAAAGGAATGTAGAATGACACCTATGAAAGTGAGATATGCCAACTTGATTATAGATGAGACAACTCCCTAAGAAACATACCTAGAGCACTATATATGCCTTTTTGAACTAGTTTCCAATTAGTTTCATATAAACACAAAACTTTCTCTCGGACATGACCATTGGCTCACTCTTGCTACATTTAAGAGTACAATGTTCTTATACTAGTGAACTATGTTATTCTATTGGGTCTCAATTTAAGTAGCACACAACAATGTTACATAGAGACAAATGAAGCAATGTCTAGAAGACAAAATGTAGATTTCGAAGCTTTTGATACTAAACAGGTCACATCTTAAAACCAATTCAGATCCAAGAAACCAACTACTATGAGACATCTAAGGAAATATCATTGGAAGAGAAAAGTAAACTGGATAGAATAAAAAAAAAGGAAAGTGCAAATCCTAAAACGAAGAAAGAAATGTGTAAAACGTAAAGCAAAACCAAGGATGAAATCAAAGATGAGAAAAAAAACTCTTTGTTTATGTACAAGGGGAAATTGCCTCAAGGGATAGATGATGTAATGTTTTAGGATTTGGACATTGATAGGGATGAGGTATGCATTCCCTTCAAGATTTTGTAACTAGCAGGTACCTAGGCCAATCTTTTCTTTGATTACGAAAGGACCCAACTATAATTGTTGAAACGTTGAGTGTTTTCCTTTGTCTTCATGTGGCTTGTCCCACTTGAGGACCAGATCACCAACCTGGAAGTATTTTTCACCAATATTATTTTTATCAAACCATTGTTTAAGAGTCTATTGGTGATATTCAAATTACATTTTTTCTTTGGTGGGGTTCTCTTCTAGATTTAACAAGGTGTTAATGTGTTTTTGGATGACAACGAATTCTCTCCCGCGTGATGGTTGTGTGAGATGAAGGGAAGGGAGATAGATGTTTGAAGGGAGAATGTATTCCTTACTATAAACAAGAAATTAAGGATAGGTCCCTATGGATTCTTTGAGAGTAACATGGTCAACACAAAGGGAGTTAGGTAATGTGTTGTTCCAATTCCTCTGCTATTCGACTACAGTTCGTTAAAGGATGCAAATTAGATTTTTGTTTGTGGATTCAAGGAGGTAATTTCCTTGAGGGTAATATTTTCCCACATATTTTAAAATGATCACATTTTATAGAGAAAACTCAGTCAATTTTAGCGATGAAAAATATGTAGCATTATTAAATATGAGAGTATTGGGTACTCCGAACCTAGTCATAATGTGTTGTTCCAAAAAATTAATTGCCACTTCATCATTTACCTTGGTTAATGGTATTTCTTCTGTCCAGTGGGTGAAATAATATTAGTGGAAATTAGAATATACCTGTGCTACTTGGAAGAATGAGATTTGATCTCACCAATAATTTCCATTCCCCACTACTCAAAAGGATCTTCAAAAACAACACGATAAAGTGGTACAATTTCCTTTCTCTTTGTTCCGACTAACTTTTGGAAAATGTCACAACTCTAAGAGTAAGCATGAGAATACTTGAATACAATTGCCCAATAATAACCAACTCTCAATATATTTTTGGTTGTGGTGTCTCTCAAAAAATGACCCCCAACTGGTAAATTATGCATATCTTTGAGAACTTTGTTGACGTCTTGTTTCTTAATACATCAGAGAAGAATTTTGTCATAATTATTTCTGAACAAGATACCATGAACCAACTGATATTGTGTATAATTTAGAATTAGTTCCCTTCTTTATTTGGCATTAAGATTGTTTTGTTTGTTTCGTCACTTGGGTGATCAAAACAAGGGCACTTACAAGTCTAGTTGGGCCTACTAGACAAGACATAGGTTAGTGCATGAGTTAGATAATCCAAGCACATGAAATAAACAAGGAAATAAACTAAAAACAACTAAGGAAATAAAACTAGAATGCATAAGAAACTTTGAACCAAAATCAATAAACCAAATGACCAAGATTATGCCACAAATGGATAACTATATTAGTTGGCAAAAAACCATAGAGAAAGGAGGACTTATGGATCCCCTCTTCCTCCTTGGGAGGGCTCTTGAGTTCCGTATTGGAGAGATCTTCTTACAATGATAAACTAGAAAGAAAATGGTGGAGAAATCCAAGCCTATTCCCTCAAGAGGTGAGTGCAATATCCTATTGGAATGTTTCTAGAATGATCCAAGAAGAAAAGAGGATTCTTGAAGGAGGATTGAGACAACATAACAATACTATGAGATTCTTGAATTCTTAGTGCACCCATGGCCTTCATTTATAGCATGTCTTTGAGTCAATATCCAACTAGTTCTTAGTGTGAATAAGGGGCCCTTTAGGGCACCCTTTGTTCTTTGACCAACCCCCCATTCAGATTCAGCTTGAATTTGAGGGTCAAATCAAGTTGGGAGCTGGTCCATAAGTGGTTGAGGGGCTAACAAGAACCATAAATGCATCATTCACAGGAGTGTGCATATTTTCTCGTACACAATCGCGCATGTGGCGCATTGTGATCTCTATGGACTTCTTTGGCCCGTGCACTGTGTGCACACTTCCTTTAGTGGTTCAATGCATCTCAATTTTTGTCTATTTGTATAGGTTTTTCCTCTTGGAAATGCATGGTTGGTGCTGCAGGTGAACTAATAGGTGTTTGGCAGTGCTGTATTTCTATAATCATTTGCATGAAATGTTGTGGATGAAATTTCAGTGATAACAGATGCCCCCTAACGTGTGAGGTTAGGAGCATACATATAGTCGAAATACATCAATGTTTATTATACTAAGAGTACCATTCTAAGGAAGAGTGTTGATAAGAATTGAAAGAGAGATCTTGTCGGAGAGAGAGGGGAA
The DNA here is from genome assembly GCA_032191745.1 of Picea mariana. Classification (NCBI taxonomy): domain Eukaryota; kingdom Viridiplantae; phylum Streptophyta; class Pinopsida; order Pinales; family Pinaceae; genus Picea; species Picea mariana. The sequence continues at coordinate 96,164 of JASDQU010107875.1, forward strand.
ACCATGAGATCAAAATCTGTCTCTAAGGAGATAAAATAAAATATGTATACAAATGAGGCGGGCATGCCCCATGCTTGTGTCATGTAACTAAAAACTGTAGGACAGTAACTGAAGTTGTATGGTGATGTAGATAACTACGGTGCTCTCCAGGGTGGTTTGATAATGACAGATGAAAATTTTGATGGTGAACATACTATGAAAGGAGGCAAGGACGTCTGTAATAAGCATCGATGACTTGTAGGCATTGATGGCCTGAAAAATTTAGAGGTCTTCGGATAGTATAAAACAATTGCAATATTCGCATAGTAAGACCCACCGTAACATGATATTTTTTTGAAGTCGAATGGTATGGGGGTCAATGACATCAAAGAGCAATTATGGTGTTCTCTGTGTCGTTTGAGACTTCTCATTGTAAAGGTAATGAGAGTCAAGGTATTGTCGCCTTTCTGGAAACTGTGTTGATGTCGACAGAGAGGGAGACATAAATCCAAGAAGTAAAGGGATTCATGAAATACACTAGATAAGATCAGGAACTGATGGGGAACATGAACGAAGTCAATATGTGGTGAGACTCAAGACTTCCCTTGGTTGGGGGTATGTGTGAAGGATGATTGGTAGCAACCGTGAAACTGTATCTAGCATCAGGGGGATGACTAAACATGGGGTTGGAGGGTGTTAGAGGTGTGAGAAAGTGGACAAACTCAAAGATCAGGGGTACTTGTAATGTGGGATACTCAGGGTTTATGGATGATGTCAAAATTAGTAGAGGATAGTGAATTCCCCAACCTAGGGAGACATTGGTTACTTTTCCAGAAAAATAAGGTTGTCAAGGGTAACGACAAAAAGCTAAGTAAATGATGGAAACAAAGGCTTTTTACAATTACCAAATAAATAAAGAATAATTTGGGGTGAGTGTACAGATACAGAAATGGGTGCCCTAGTGCAAGATGGCTTGGCTTGTGAGGGCGCAATTTGTGTGGAGAAATGGTGGAGGGTGGGGGGGGCATTGGTGGGTTTCTGTATGAGGTAAATTAATCGATGGAAATATATAGATGGGAAAACTAATTGTGGATGAAATGGAGGGTTAATGATAGTGTTGACGCACAGTCAAAATAAGACCGTGATGAGATAACTTGGGAGTCCATTGGGAAATTTAGAAAAATGATGAGAAGGAGTATGTGGCCGATTCTCATAAATGTATAAGACTATCGGGAATCCCATCCCTAGGGGGTGAAAGTAGCATGAGTGTCAAAGTGCCAATGGGGACTATGAATGGGAAAAATCATGTGGGGGAGAGTTCTACTAGGTGACAGTACCAAAATGCAGTGGAGGTAATGGTACTACATAGATGGATATAGGGACCCTAAAGGGAAATGTCGGAGGGTGTGACTGGAGACGCAATTGAGATTCAGAGGGAATGATTACATTCAAGTGTCGATCATATACCTGAAGGGTCCGCTAGTTTGTGATGGCCAAGTACCTGCACACATTCAAATCGAATACCCGACAAGAACAATATCTAAAGATAAAGGTCATATAAAGTTTATTTGATAATTTTGAACATGAGCATGTGTACCTAGACATGATGTGAGAAAAATTTTCCCTCAGGGTCAAGAGAATATGGTGACCTAGGGAATGTGACTGTGTAGGTGGAGGGACCCTTATCCCATGGTTAAAGACAAATAAAAAAATAGAGACTTTGAGCTCCTGTAACTGAGCATGGAAGTTTGGCAAAAGGGACCCTGGAATTGTTGTGATATCTTGGACCTTGAGGGGGTCCACTGTGATGATGTATTGGGAGACGATGAACCTAAGGAGGCATCTGGTGGTGACACAAAATACACACTTGAGTGGGTTCAACTAGATATTGTACTAGTGACATCATTGAAAAATGACTCATAAGTCATCTAGATGCTGAGTTCATTGCTTGGATCAAGCAATGAGGTCATCTAAGTAAGCAAGGATGATGCAAGCAAGATCATGGAAAACATAAGTCATGGCCCATTGGAACATAGAAGCTGCATTTTTTAGTCCAAAAGGCATGACTCGATAAGAAAAAGCACCCCATGGGGTGGTAAATGTGGTTTTATACTAACCTGTTGGATGGATTTGGATTTGATTGTAGCTGAAGAACCCATCCATGAAGGACAAGGCCTCATGGCGGGCATAGTCATCGATAATTTGGTCACTGAAAGGGGTTGGGAATTTGTCTTTGGGACAAGCATGATTGAGGTCACAAAATTCAGTGCATACATGAATAGTGCCCTATTTTTGGTTAATGGGGACGGGGTTGGATACCCATGAGGTATACGTGATGGGGTATATGAACCAGACAATGCATAAATTGTCAATTTTGGCTTTGAAAGCCACAACTTTGGATGGGTGAAGTGGGCGTTTCTTTTTCCGGATAGGGGCAACATCTGGCCACGTGTCGATGCGATGTTCGATGATAGAAGGATCAAGTTCGGGCATATATGTATATGGCCAACAAAAATATATCATTATTACTGAAAGAGAGGTTTGTAAGCTATGAGTTCCTCAAGGGAGCATGCAACACCAATGGTGATTTCTTCTATGATTCCTTGTTTGATGGAGATGTTCATTTTGACAGTAGGGGAAATGTTGGCCATGCTGCCTTCTTCAAAAGAATTAGGGGTAGGGATAAGGTTATTGAACCAATATATATGCCCCGACGGAATAAAATACTTGGTTTCAATTGCACATATGGAGGCTTGACTAGGAAGGTCAAATTCTTCTTTTGAGATAAAAAGCGCTTTGTGATGGAGCACATTCTATGGGAAATCGGAGGTATTTAGTTCCTCCAGGATATCTTCGTCACAGTGGAAAATGTGAGAATATAGGGGATCTGGGGAGGTAACAGGGGTGACTATCACAATGTGACTATATTCCAGTGGTGAAGATGTAGAGGCGGTATCACAACTATGGTGCGATGACAGGCTTGACATAAACCAAATGTTTAGACATTGTGGGTTGTAAACTGTGGTCGGGGGTAAGATATCTCGGGGGAAATGAATCGGAGAGTTGGGAG
>JASDQU010107876.1:0-10336 GCA_032191745.1 Picea mariana
GTTAAACACGAGGTCTAGTGAGGGAGAGCTGAGGATATAACCCCTTCAAAGCTTGACTAAACATAGTGGAGAGATCACATTTTGGGGATTTCACTAGTGCCCTTACCTTCTTGAGAGGAAACAATTTCAAAGCTTCATACTTTTTTACCATGCCCATATGTTTGATCTTGACTATTGATTGTACCCACTAGATGCTGACTGCAAGTTGGTATCCTTAGTAGTCGTTCCTAGGATTTTCATAGGTGACTGTGGAGGGTTTCTCATGGTGCCTTGGGTAGATGCCATATCACACTTCTCAGTACCTCTGGAGAGTACCCCACAAAGCATGGGTACTTGCACTAGGAAGGGATGGTTAGTGGAGGTCGGGGTAACTAATGCTCACTCCTTTGTTCGCTAGTTCACGAGACTTAATCAACCCGTGCCTTCGTCTGGAAGGTCCTTACCTAACTTCGTTACTAAGTCTGAGGACCTAATCCACCTGAGTCGGAGTATTGGTGAAGTTGTTTGTGATTGTTTTTTCCTTAGGGATTTTCTAGTGGTGTGCTCTATGTTTGTAGACAACTTAGGTAAGTGTGTTGGTAGTCACCTTGAATCCATGATTTAAAGTGCTTGATCAACTGCCTAGTCGGAATAGGAGAATATAAGGTCTTCCACCCATTCAAGTGGAAGTGAATTCTCTGCCACCTCCTTAAAGGCGTCGACTCGACCAAACTGACACTTTTGTATCGATTGGTCTCATTGACATCGTAGAGATTAAGCCCACATAAAAAAAATCTTCTGTGATAGAGATTACATGCATATCGGATCTTAAATCCAAAGGCTTCATTCATCAATTCAATCCTCCATTGACTGGATCCCACAATCCAGTTGTCTTGCAGATTCTAGCTTCTGGGTTGGACTCCACTGACAGTTGCCCTCTTCGATGGGCCATAATGGATGACACTTTAGAAGTGTCTGGGTTAGGGGCCCCTATTTAATGATTGGTCGTCATTGATGTCAACCATTGAATAATCCCCGACGGTGTGGTTTTGGTAACCAAAGTTGATTGAGGAATACAGACATGAAGTACAATGTAGATGTAGGTAATACACTCATATATGGATATTCCTCGTCATGTCATTTTTGGTGATATGTGGTACACCATGTAGTTCCTCATGGTTGAGGAGTTATGGCCTTGTGAAGTTGGAAGCCCCAAAGAATGGTTAAGAATCCCCTAGTTGGTTACATGTCTTTAATGAAAGGGTAAAGTGTTTGTAACAAGAAAACTATAGAAGCCCTAAGTTTAAGGAGATAGGTTACCTAGCAAAAGTATAAATACACCTCCATTCACAAACACATTGACACACATATTCTATTGAATATCATCTTGTAAACTAGTGATCTCTTGGCTAAGTTTACACGATAAAATATGAGGTAGCAAAGACTAGGGAGTGTGGGAGTTTCAACATTTCAGTGGTAAGTGGGAATATCTGAGGAAACCCTAGTTTGGATGATTCCCGTGGGTTAGAATACTAGTGTCCCACAAGGAATCCCCGTGGTTTGCAATATGCATGTCACGCGAGGCCTCGCGAGACATGATGTCTTAGTCCCGTGAGGGCAACACAAGTTTGGGGGAAATTATAGTACCAAGTCCCCAGAGACAAAATATAACTTATAGGTCAACATTTCAGTGTTTCAGGTCAGCTACAGAGGTACTGGTATGTTTGTGTACTTGTTGTGAAGGTTATACTTGATTATGATGTGGTGTATGCTTGAGGCATACTTGGCATATTGATGAGGGTTTGACACATTATTGAGGTACATTTTGGCTACATGATTGAGTAGGGTATTATGATATATCTAGTTTAGCATATGGTATGGTTGTTATGGTTGATATGTTTTAGATGATTGTTCATGGTTGATGTATACACTTGATGTATGGTGGCATATACATGAGGGACATGCATTGGTTCTTCATTGATGATATGGTACATGTATAATATACTTGTTTGATTGTATGGTATATCATACAAATTGTATTCATGTTTCACATATGGTACATGATTGGCTACTTATCATTGATTTTGTAGTTGGTATATTGTATTGTTCATGATTGATGCATATATGTTGGTACACAGTTGAAGCATGGTATTGTTATAACCCTAATTTGCACCATACATGCTTACCTGGCATCAGGCCATCTTAGATCCCTTCTTTGCCAAAACACTGCTGAACAACTCTTTAAAAAACCTCTTTTATAAGGGCCCACCAGCCCTACTCCATTACTGCATGCGTGTACATGCTAGTTGACCTAAGACAACCCGTGTGTACCTACAAAAGCATGAAAAAAGGAAAGTTGCCAATAGAACACACAGCTTTGGGTGAGTTAACTGAAACTCCTGACCATGCATGGCCGAGGGTTCATCCAAATACCTAGCTTCTTCTAGCCTATAAAAGAAGGTTTAGGGGTCCCATTTGGAAGAGGAAAATCATAGTAAAGAAACTATACCCGATTGTACATTCCCTTTGTCCCAACCCTTTAGCCATCCTCGTGCAAAGAGAAATACAGAGCAAAGAAGTTGGAGGACATTTGAAGAGGAGCCCAAGATCAGGTTTGCGGAGTAGTGGCCGGTCTCGACATTGTAAGTTGATTCATTAAAGTTAATAATAAAGAAATGTTCATTTAAGTTTCTGTGGTGATAATTATGTTCAGAATTTGTCGGAAGATCCACAGTGTTGATGACATCTTGTCGTCGACGTTTCGGATCCATAGCAGGATCCATCATCAGGACAAAAATGCTTTTTCCATCCCACTATATGAGTTCTTCATAGTTTAGTGAATATATGTTTGAATCTCTAACCCATTAATTTGTAGAACAAATGCATGTAGAGTTTGTTGCTTGTTTTGTATGCAGTTCAGTCTTGGGAGGATAGCTACTAACAAGCGATCAAGCATGAAGAAGGATTGACATCGAACATCTAGAACAATGTATGTTCATTTAACCATGTATTTTCTTAAAAGAAATGGGGATTAGGTTTGGGACGACAGTAGAAAGTAGGATTCTTTTGGTCTTATCTGCATGCATAATATAACCCTAAATGCTAATCTGTAGGGGGATTTCCCACCACAACAGAATTGAAGAACATAATGGGGAGGTCTCTAGGGTTTCTGGGAATATTTTTGGGTATTTTTAAAACACTGGTTTTCTTTCCTATTTTTTGAAGTTTCTGCAAAGTCTGAGCTAACAGAGATTCTGGTCTTCCATACTAGCTATCTCTGTTTCTTTGCTTGACTGTATTTTTTTGAGACCCACATAGGTACACGCGGCTTGCATAAGGTCTACACGCGTGTACCCGCACCCTACTTTCTTACAACCCACGTGTAAACGCTAGTTGAAGAAGTAACAATAGCGTGTATGATTCCAGAAAATTTTTGAGGCAGTCATCCTCTTCCCTGTCAGAATCAGTCATTCTCAGGGGTTTTTTGGAACTCTTTCTAGTCTTGGTTGTTTGTAGTCTATAGCTTAGGGTTCACCTCGGATTGGTTTGTTTTACAAATTTTTCCTTACATTGTTTTCTTTTTTCTGTTAAAGAAAGTGTCTAAGCCTTCAAGAGATCCTGGTTCTCAGTATCAGTGGTCTCTTCCTGGTTTGGATTGTCTATTTTTATTTGTTTCATAGTTTTAGAGATACATGCAGCCTGTATAAGGCTAGCACGCGTGTACACTCCCTCTGGCTCTACACAGCTCGCGTGCACACGCTTGCTGTTGAATTGTCAGCAGTGTGCTTTTGAAGGATAGTTTTTGTTGAGGGTGAGGCAATCATCCTTTCCCTTGACAAAAGTTATACCTCTCAGGTTTTTGAATCTCTGTCCTAGCAGTCAGTAGCTTAGGTTTGATATCCGCCATAGCTTTCTTTTTTCATTTTAAATTTTTCATCAAAATTTTCTTTAGGGTTTTTAGACAAGTGTGAGAGTCCTTTTTTAAGTTGCTAGTGTGTGATTTCTTGAAGTGATTCTTTGCGATCTACGATTAGGCCAAAATTTTTTCTTGGTTTTTGACTGTTGATATTTTTCCTTTTTTCTTTGTGAGCATTCAAATAAATAAAAAAAAAATTTCATTTCTTTGTTTGGTTGAAAAGTGTTGTTTTGCATTAGTACCCAGGGAAAAGCATTTGCTTTCATAAGTTATTGTCAGTTTACTTAGATCGTAAGTAGCTCGTAGTTGAGTGAAATCCTGCTTATAGTTTGCTGTTCAAAAGATCTTAGAATTTTTTTTAAAAATTTGAAAAGTTGTTGAAAATTTGCATTAAGTGAAGGTTTTTGTTTCCAGCTTTCTGTTTCTTTTTTATACTTTCGTCTTTCAAACATCACTAGTTTCACTTTCATAACCTCTAACATAAAACAAGCCATAAAATTAACGCTAAATCTAAAATTCATTAGACTTTTATGTTTGTAGGGTTAACCAACTAGTTCAGGATTAGGGCCTTGGATTAGGTTGGAGAGGAAACTCTTCAAGGCCATTCAAAATCAAACATTGGAGTCTGAGTTAGGGAGTGTCAAAGTCCAATATCGTGTAATTTATTCGGGACCCCCCTATAACACAAGGGATAAACACAAGGTCGCGTGTAGAAAGGTAGCGGAGATAACCCCTCCAAAGCTGGACCAATCGTAGTGGAGAACACATATCGAGGGCTTGTTTTGGGATTCTGTTGATTGCATTTGCCATGGAGCTTTGTGGGTCTCAAATCCATTCAAGATCCTCAGTTTTATTCTGAACCACTTGCTTTTGATACCCTCGACAGGTTTCGGGCTCATTACCCTGCTCATTGTGGTCTACCTGACTTTCGACTGTACCCGCCTGGTGACTGTTCGCGTGCTGGCAACCTAGTTGCATATCTTTTTAGGGACATACACAGGTGAATGCGGGGGTACACCATGGTACCTAAGATAGACATTGAGCCACGCTTTGTAGAGTATACCCGGAGGTTTATTTCGTGTTCGAGTTTCACTTGCACCGGTAAGTTTCTTTAGTGTTGGTTGTTGTAACTGTTCCTCCAATTAGTTTAGTGTTTGATTGTCTTATCTTGTAGGGAATTTTTAGTGTGTGTTGTTTTTGAACGATTAGATAGCCCTAGAGTGTTTTTGATCTTCTCACACAACAGAGGATCACGAGCTCCGCCGGTCATGAAGGCTTCTTGGCCTATCACTGGTTACACTAGAGCCACCCCCACCACCACTAAGGCGAAAGCTAGACCAACAAGGGTCTTTTGAAGCGACCGGGTCACAAGAAATTGTGCCAGACCAACATCCAGAGGAATCGACTGTTTTAGACATTGGAGTGAAAGCTCTTGGTCCACCTGAAACCTCAACCACTGATCTTTTGACACCCATCATTGTACCGATTCACCCTTATGAGTGCCAGACATTGTCACACACATCAATGGAAACAAATGCTGTTACTCCTTCCAGGAATTCTTCAACTCCCACTTCGGTTGTCATCACAGGATATTTTCCACCTCCTAACCCACCATCACCGATCCAAGCCACCATGGTATCGACCGCCCCTCCATCGCACAGTGGTCCGATCCCATCTCTAGCGGCGGCCACAACCCCTTTCCAACCAAGTGCGATAGGCCCTCCGTTCTCATACGGGATGCCTAATTCAGGTACAAGTCCTGTACTTTGTTACTCCACTTCACAGACTTCAGGTCTGGGGGTAGGGAGATCTAACGCTCCTCTGCAAGGTCACATAGGGGGCATTCCTTCTCCTTTTAACGCTTTCCCTTACGGAGGAGGTCAAATACCTCCTTCGTCCCCTTCGCTCAGCAGCACGCACCAACCATCCGCCGAGCCACCTGCACACCATAGTTTACTTGGAGCAGGGAGTCAAGGAACACCTTCGCATAATATGCCGGTAGGTTCGACATCATTTTCTTTGTTCAGTGTGTTTGGTAACAATGCCTTCTCGTCCACTACTTTCCCGACTGGGGGCAACCCCAGTTTTAGACAACCTATTCCTATGCAGGGTACTATTCCTACACAGGGGGAAAACCCAGGAAATTCTTCCACATCAGGGCCTTGGAATCCTTGGCAAGGATCCATTCCTTCGTCAGGAATGCCAATCTAGGGAAATTATTTCCACAGTCAATGGAACCCCAGACAAGGTACTATGCCCATCCCTACAGGATCGACATGGGGCAACCCTTCCCAAAGTCCTCTGAATGTAATTCACGCCCATCCATATACATCCTATTTTGGGAATTAGCCGATGATGTCTCCTCACATGCAAAATCCATACACTGGTCACGGCCATGGTTTTTACCAGAACCCAAGCCAACAACCGAACTTTTCTTGGCAACTTGGTGCCAGTCAAACTCCAGGTCCCTTTTTCCCAAGTTATCACCAACAACACAAACTACCTTTCCTGACAACCTTGCATTTGCCAGATTTGACAAGGTTGTTGAATGACCCTATCTGTCACGATCTGCATTGACCTCCTATGTCGATGAAGTTTCCTTCAGACATACCAAAGTTTGAATCCAAGCCTAATGAAGATCCAGGCAATCATGTGTCTACCTTCCACCTTTGGTTCTCATCTAACTCGTTGAAAGATGATTCTCGTACAGTTGCGATTGTTTCAATGTACTCTCATTGGGAGTGCTATGAAATGGTACATTGAGCTCGACTGCTCAAGATACTCTTCCTTCAGTGAATTGGCAATGGCCTTCCTAAACCATTTCCAATTACCTGTGAGATACAATGCTGGCACATAATTGCTGGCCAATTTCTCACAGAAAAAAGTGGACCATATCTCTGATCACATCCGAGAATGGAGATGTCAGAAGAGTTTAATTAAGGTACCAGTCCCACCAACATTCCTTCTTGAGTGGTTCCTTAAGTCTTTGGTCCCACAGTTTTCCAAAGACGTCGCGACTTCAGGAGTGTTTTCCGAAGAAGACACCATCATGAGAGCTCAACAGCTTGAGCTCATCTATTCTTAGTCTGGTTTATTATACGAGATCTTGCTAGATGCACCACTCTCAATACTTGATAAAACCAGACAGAGAGCTGGAGCACATGCTGATGATATTGTTGGTTCATCACAAACAAAGCCCACTGAGCAGTTGACGAATTAGTTGCAACAATTGTCTATCCAACACACAGTGGCCAACCAAACTACTATTTTGGCTGCTCCCCCTACTCAAACATCGGATGTACACACAATGCAATCGACAAATCCAAAGTCCACCTAGCAGCCTGAAGGAAATAAAAAACAACGAAAGAAGGGTAAGGGGGATAAGAAACCCACTGATAATGCTGGCGGGGGCAACACTGAGAAATGAAAGGCGAGGTATCCATGCAACCTGTGCGTGGAGGACCACCCGACCCACCTATGTCCCCGAATTGAAAAGACCGAAAAGTTTGTGACACAACAACAACTTGCTATGTTAACCAATCCATTTCAACATGGAAAAAACTTGACCCAAGCCTCTACAAGTGCAGAAGGGGGCAGTCAAGGACCCTCTCCGCCTTCGAACAATCCCACATCTGTGAATGTATATATGATGAAGGGTGATGCTTTCATATTCACTAGAGCACATGACTACAGTAAACCAAGCACTTCTAAGAAGGGTAAAGAAGATGAACTCCCATCTCTTCCTTTACAAATTGAGAAGACTTTTGTGTGAAACAATGACATGCATCCCAAAAGGCGTGTTCAAAAAAGATTCTCACAACCCAAATGCAAGGGCCGCCCAGAACTATTCTGTGGTGGAAGATTTGTCTCAAACCCCTTGTGCGATGTCCACTTTGGAGGTCCTCCAAAGCTGTCCTTCCCAGAGGAAATATTTGTTAGCCACTCTAGGATCTACCGAGACTTGTAATCTAGGTACCATCATGCTAGATACAATCGACTTAAAACCTCGTTTTCCATACCACGTAGCATTTCAGATAGTAGTGGCTCACCCCATGAAAAATTTTACTCGGAATATTTTCTACATGATGGTTGATGAGGGCGCCTCGACATGCATTATGTCATTGGCATGTTGGAAGGCTATTGGCCAGCCCGTTTTTTCTCAGTCACCTACTCTTCTCACTGCTTTCGAAAATCATTCATTTTGACCACATGGTATCATTCCCTCTTTTCCCGTGCAATTGGGAGGGAAGACCATGTGCGTTGAGGTAGAGGTAGTCGACGTGTCTCTCGACTACAATATTTTGTTAGGAAGGAGTTGGAATTATGCCATGCAAGCAGTGGTTGCTACGGTTTTCCGGGTCTTGTTGTTTCCACATGAGGACTAGATTGTGACCATTGATCAATTGTCTTTCTCCAGATCCGACCCTTCATTGGGGGTGTCCACTGTCCCAATGATTGATAATCCTCAATCAGGCATAGTCAATGTATGGGTTGGTTTGTGCCCATCTTTGATGGGTACCTTTGATTACCTGCCCCCTCAAGGCGATGTCAAGTTCATATTCGACCACCATAAGGTTGAGATTTTCCAAGTTTCGTCGTTTTGCACGACTTGCTTCACCGATCCGTGGATACTTCCTTCCCCATCAGACACGATGGAAGGGACAAGGCACACGGGCATGTCCATGCCCTTGTCCACAACTGAAGTAGCATACTCTTTAGTCTAGCAAACTTCAGCCAACCCAGATCTAACTCCTGCAAAAGAGTTAGATCTGCCTCTAGATCCTATTTGGGCTCAAATTTCTCTCACTGACACCGATTCGTTAGACTTAGTATTTCCCTTTGATGAAGCAGTAATTGAAGCAATGACTAGTCTAGACAAACTCTGGGATGATCTGCATCACATATCATACTTCCTCCTAGGGTTAACTAGAATCTAAGCAGGGGAATTCACTTTGACTATGACTGGAGATAGGTCTTGTCCTATCAATCCTTTGGCTACTTGTGTTGTTTATGCCAAGGGTAATATGGCAAGTATCATTGAAACGATATCTATAAATCTCTCCAGAACCCCTGGCGTCGTAGACAATGTTTTCATCGGAGCATACTGCTCCCCCGAGGAGATACCCGACATCGACCCACAAAGTGTCGATGATGAGATAACTTTGTTGTTTTTCAAGCTCGCTTTGAGATCCGAAAGAAACATCCGACGAGACTACATTTATTCTTTTTGATCTCATCTGGATTAACTAAGAAAATTAACCTCTACGGGTCTTCTTTTAATCCCTTTTCAGACCCTCTAAACATGAAAAGATTACCGAGTGATCTTGCGGCCTTTCACGCTCATTAAACTGAAATTTGAAGTCACGTCTGTCTGACGGTAGTTTACCCCTTTTTCAGTCTGGATGATCAACTGTACGAACAAAGGTATACTCTATGGAACTTCAGTTCTCTAGAAGAGTACTCTCAGGTATCATTTTAACCCTTTTTCGGGCCTGAGGGACTAAATTTACAAAAAAGGAACCCCCACGGAGTCCATAGTTAAGCTCTTTTTAGACTCCCTAAAAATGAAAAGATCGCCGAGTGACCTTATTCTTTCACACTCGTTAAGCTGGTCTAGAAGAACATTCCTGACGGAGTCCATAGTTAAGCTTTTTTCAGACTTCTTAAAAATGAAAAAATGGCTGAGCGATCTTGTCTTTCTCACACTCGTCAAAATGGTTTTGAATAGACGTCTTGTCGGTGCTAGTTTACCCCTTTTTCGAACCGACTAGACTATCTTCAAAAAAGGTACCCCCATGGAGTCTCCTTTTACATTTTTTTAGACTCTCTAAATATGAAAAACCATCGAGCTTACCTTCTCTGGGCTCGTTAAAAATTACATCGAAGGACGCTACCATTGTGTGTTTTATTAATCACATTTGCATAACCGCATATTTGGCCTAATGCCGGCTCCATGTTTCTCTCAACTGAACCATCTGAAGCATGCCTCATACGCAAGCCCTATAGCACTTTGCCTCTGCGTCTTGACACCTTTGGCCCCTGGAGGATTTTTCCCAAGTGTCCTTTTCTTGCATATGTCTCTTTGCCCTGAACATCCCTGTGTTCCATGCGCTTGGAACTAGTATGTTTGCGACACTCGATTCTCCTTTGTAACGTAACATTCTTTTATTCTTTTTACCAAAATTATTGAAAAAAGACAAAAAAATCAAATATATCCCAAAAAGAGGAAGGGAAAAGTATTTTCTTTATTGGCAGCATAATGAGTTGCCCTTAGATAAAGCACATCTGTCTGTTTGTTCATCAAACCCTGGGATTTAATATGACCTTAGGAAGCTTTTCTCGCTACATAGCACTGTGTCCTCCTCTGTTTGGTTATTCTTCCGAACATATGGAGAGTTTGCGTTGCCTCCTGCCTCGTAAACTTATGTTAATTCCATGCTG
>JASDQU010107876.1:34363-44721 GCA_032191745.1 Picea mariana
GCTTGATGCATGCTGTCGCGTACTAGCCTCTTCCAAAATGTGGTAGCTTCAACAAACCTAAGATTCCTGTTCTGTCCAACCCAACTGCCCACTATTGTGGCTGGCTAATCATTTCTCCAAGTTGGTTTATGGTTATGGTCTGCATAAATACCCTTTGTTCAAGTTTCGGGAACTTGGTTTCATCTGATACGTCATGGTCAGTATACTTGAGCTTCCCGACATGATCCAGTGGCTCCGGTTCTACCTGTACTCCAGTTGGTATGTGTGGTAGAACAATTTCTATTGCAGGTTTCTTACGAGGTGAGATCGGTATCTAAACTCTGTCTTCCTGCTACAGAGGTTGGTTTGAAGTTCCAACAACTTCCGATTGTTCCCCCATCAACCATTCTGTCCAAGCCGAGGCATTTGTAGTGGTCTCCTCTACTGGTTGACTCGAGATGGATGTTTGTGACTCGTCTGGTTGTGTTGGTGCTTCAATATTTTGTGCCATTCTATTAACCTCCAGGGCTGCTTCGGTGCTTTTTGGTTGCACTTCCTGTTGGGTTTCCACTTCCTCGTTCTGAGGCACCTGCACCACTACTGGCGTATCCACTTTCATGGCCTCTGCTTGTCGCTGCTGAATTTCTTCCAGTATTGGTGTAGAGTTCACCGATGTCCTCTCTAGGGATGGGATTTCATTGATGTCGATGATATCGGGCTGCTGCTGCTCATTCTCTTCCAGTGGTCCCTGTGACCTAGTTTGAACCCTGGTCGGTCTGATTGTTTGACTTGCTTCTGCTGGCTTCAGTGGTGCCATAGTGGTGAATGTCGAATGTTTGCTTAGTTTGAATAAATTCTGGGAGTTTTGTGGTCTCACTCTGGTCATTCCGGCTGGTATTATTCTTTCTCTGTTTTCCTTTCGCGAATAGACTAGTCGCTCCCGTGCTCGCGTGTCGTATGGGCTTGTCACAAAGCTTATCGAGGATGCTTCCTCCATTATGTGTTTAATGCATCATAACTGTGGGTTCAATGCATATGTGATGGTTTCATACTGTCCATTATGTTTTATTTGCTATCTCCTGTTGGCGTGTTTAATGTGATATCCCATCGATCCTTGCTGTGCTTTAATTCCGCTTAGTGCTGCCTTGTCATACTTCTTTTGCCAACTTTTCATTTCCTGCTTAATTTCCCTCTGTATGTAACCGTTGTTCCTGCCTTTTCCGAATTTGTGTTTCGAACGTCATGTAGCCTTTTTATCTCTGGCATGCTACACGCTTTTTAGTCTTGTTGTCTTTTTGTTGTCTTTTTTATTTTAGAATATAAATATAAATATATATATATGTGTTTTTTTTTTGTTTCTTTTACTGTGCGGTGGGTGTTCGAATGTCCTTGTACAACTTCAGTCGGCTCTCGTTGATCATTCCTTTGAGGTCTGTGCTTGCGAAATCTCTTAACTATACAACTCCTCCATCTGTGACAAATTTTACCTTGTATGGTCCTAACTAATGCATTCTGAGCTTCCCCGGGTGTTGAAACAACTTTCTCTCATAGAGCAATACTATATCTCCTTCCTTAAACATTTTCTTCTTGATGTGTCGATCATGCCAAGCTTTGTCTCTTGTTTTCTTTACTTGTTGATGGAATCCTGCAAGGATTTAGTCTTCCTCCATTGATAATAACTGATTTAGTCTTTCCTATACTGCGCCTCGTTCTGTCATCTATGTGATAGCTGCTACACATAAGCTGGGTACTAAGAATTCTAATGGCACTACTTCTTCTTGGCCATAAACTAGCTTGAATGGTGTGTGCCCTGTCAAATTTTTTCATGTGGTCCTATATGCCCATAATACTGCTGGTACTTTGAGGTCCTAGTCGTCTCTGTTGACGTTACAAATCTTTGTCAGTGCGTTCTCCAGAATTTTGTTGAAGGCTTCTACTGTGCCATTTGCCTGTGGGTGGTACTGTGTGCTCTTTTGGTGATGAAATTCAAACTCTTCAGTTAGCATGCAAATGGTGTTGTTTATGAAGTGTGTGCCTTGGTCTCTCATCAAAAATCTTGGGCACCCAAATCTAGTGATGACTTGTTCAAACAAGAAGTGTGCAGCTGTCTCTGTGCTACAATCTTTTACTGGTGCGGCTTCTGCCCATCTTGTTAGGTATTCCATCGCGGTGATAATGTATCTTGCCCTTGTTATTTTGGTTGGTGGGTTAATTGGTCCCAAAAAGTCGATTGCCCATTTATCAAATGCCTGTAATGTTACTTGTGGTCGTAGTGGCATCTCGTCCCTTCTGTTGGGTTTTCCTACCCTTTGATAGGCGTCGCATCCTTAACAATACTCTTTCAAGTCCCTATGAATCGTTTGCCACCATATTCCTGCGTGTAGTACCTTCTGTGTGGTAGCTTTTCCTGCATAATGCCCTCTTGCGATTCCCTTGTGGGATTTTGCTAAAATTCTTGGTCCTTCATGCTCTAATACGTACCTTCGCAAGATGTTGTATACACCCATATTGTATATTTGTCCTGCGATCAATTGATAGTCGGTTGGGCAGACTACCAGGTTCTTCTTCTGTGCGGTGGTATATTCTTGTGGCGCAGTACCTGTGCTCAAGTACTGGATGATATTTGCAAAGTAGTCATCAACAATCTTTACTGAGAATAACTGTGCATCCATAAAGTTGTCTTCTAAATTCGTAGGTTCTTCTCCATTTGTGACCCTGGGTAGGTGGTCAGGTCCTGCATTCAGTTTCCCTGGTTTAACTATTACTTCAAAATCAAATTCTTGAAATAGAAGTAACCATCGACACATTCTTTCCCCCAACACTGGCTTGTTGACTAGGTATTTCAGGGTTGAGTGATCTGTAAACATCTTAAAGTGTTTTCCCAATAGGTAATGTCTGAACTTCTGTAGTGCATAGACCATGGCTAGGCCTTCTCTTTCTGTCGAGTTATAATTCTGTTATGAGTCGTATAACTTTATTCTTACGAATGCTATCAGTTGATCCAAGTCTCCTGCTCCTGGTTGTGCTAAGATAGCTCCCAGTGCTATCGTTGATGCATATACATGCACATGGAATGTCTTTTCCCAGTCTAGAAATACTAATATTGGTGCGGTAACCATGTTCTCTTTCAGAGTATCTAGACCGTGTTGACACTCGTCGTTCCATTGATACTTTGTATCCTTCCTTAACAATTTTTCCATTGGCGTTGTGATCTGCACATACCCTTTAATGAATTTCCTGTAGTATCTTGTGTGCCCTAACGTTTCTCTTAGCTAGCAGACTGTTTTTGGTGCTGGTAAGTTAACAATGATGACGATATTGGCCGGATCCACTAACAAGCCTTGTTTGCATACTATATGGCCCAATAGTATCCCAAACGGTGTTCCAAATATGAATTTCTTGATGTTCAGTGATATCTAGCATTGTCTACATCTGCCTAACATCAATCATATCACTTCCACATGGTTTTTCAACAGACTGTAAACTATCCAGTCATCCAGGTATACTTCGAGAAATTGATGGATGAATTCCTTAAATGCTGCGATGACCACTCTGGAGAATATTGTGGGTGCATTCTTCAGTCCAAACGGCATGACTGTGTATTGATAAGATCCCCATTCCATCACAAACGTGGTCTTGTGTCTGTCCTCCTGTGCTATCTTAATCTGATGGTAGCCTGAGAATCCATCACTGAATGAGTAAGCTTCGTGTCCCCCCACATTCTCTAACACTTCATCTGTGAACGGTGTAGGGAATGGGTCGTGTAGACATGCATCATTCAACTTCCTAAAGTCGACGCATATATTGATCCCTCTTCCTTGTTTCTTGTCTTGTACTACCATTGGGCTTATCCATTCTGATTCCTCAACTAGTTCGATGATGCTGGCTTCAAGCATCCTGTCGATCTCATCTTTAACTTTTTTTTTATACATGGGGTTCAGACTGTAGGGTCGCTGTCTAATAGGTCTCACTTCAGGTCTGAGTGGCATCTTCATCTCTCACATTTCTTTGGCTATACCCTTCATCTCTGTAAATGTTATGGGAAAAATGTTGCTATATTCGCGCAACAATTTTGTGATGCTTTCTACTATTTTCTCATCCCAGTAGTCTCCAATGATGGGAATTTTGGGATGCTCAACTATCCCGATGTTAAATTTCTTTACCTTGATTGGTGTGAAAATGACTTATGATTCTATGGGTGGTCCTTCCACATCTCTTTCGCCTTCTACTTCTTCGATCTGAATGTTGCATGGGTCATCTTCATCTGGTGCTTCCTCCTGTACATGATAACATGAAAATATTTCCTTGACTGTCTGTTTATTCCACTGTTGCTCTTCTGTGATAAATTCTATTTCTGTTTCTTTGATGAATATTACTCCACTGATTCATTTGAGAGCTGCGTCTATGTTGGGGTTCTCATGCTCGAATGAGAAAGTGATTATGAAGTTCTGTTGCAATGTCCTCCATGTTGTAGTTCCTTTGCGCAATTCCTAGTCTGTGTACCAGTTCACTGGTATGCCCTCTAAGGTATGTATGAAGTGATGAGGCCATTCCTCTGGTGGTGTCATTTTCCATAGCGTTTTACACTTCACCAAGTGTTTCGCTGGTGCCTCTTGTCCTTGGTATTTCTGCTATTTGTTGTATTCATGTTCTGCGCCGAACCTTATACGCAGTAGTTTTTTACATTGATACCAGTCTGTAATGGTCTCTTTATGTGCGCCCCACCATCTTGCGGGTGTGGCCTTAAGTGCTAAGTCAAGTACTAACAATCACTGGTTTTCTAATACTTCATCTTCGTATTGTGTCAAGAATTTTTCCAAATCCTTTAGTCTTTGGAAACTGGGTGGTTCTCTGATTTCTATGCCTACCCATCTTACTGCGTGGTCTATACTTGCACATCTTCACGTGGATACTTCATGTAGTCTCTACTACTAGTTTTCTAACCCGGTGTCTGAGTCTATTGTGCATGAAGTAATGCTCCACCAACTGAGTACCCCTTCTGTAGTTGGGTTTACATAATCCTCATTGCATGTAGTTGTTCTATACAATTGGCCGATCTCCTCTAAGTCGAGGCAAGTGGGTTACACGAACCTCTTCCCTTCCGATGGATCTAGTGGTTCTATGACCCTGTATTCTTCAGATTCAAATGTCATTTTCCTGGTTTTCAAATTGATTATAGTCTGATTGTCAAATGCCCAATCTAGACCAAGTAGTGCCGGGTAAGGTGTTGAGCCGTCCACTATTTCAATGACTTCAAAGTCTACTTTAGTGCACACTCCATCAAGATCTACTGTCACTCCTTTCAGTCTACCTATTGGTAGGACTCTATGCTGGTTTGCTAGTTTTAATTGGACATTTGAGTATCCTAGTGTTGGCTCTCCCATACATTGCCATGTATTCTTTGGTAGCACATTCACTTCAGATCCTAGGTCTAGTTAATGTCTCCCATGTTGAAATCCCCAATGTTAGCATTTAGTCTAAATTCCCTACTTGTTCTTCTTTGGGTGTGTAGGTGATTGACGATTTTTGGTTCTAACTTTTCTTCCGTCTCGCTGCTACATTTCTCTAGTATGTTTTGCAATATTTTCATTGATGAAGGATCACTTAATACTTTCACGCATGATTGCAAAAAGCCTTTGATTGTACTTACTTGTCCCTTGGGCTGCATTTCGTTGGTATGATCCAATGATGGCGACATCTCATATTCTAGGGCTTCCTTGAATGGTTGCGCAGTTGAGGTCGACAATGTTTCCTCTTGAAATTCTTGTCTGGCTTCCTTAAAATTCTCCTTTTCTTTTGGCGCATCAAACTACTTTCTTGGTTCGGTGTTCTTCTTTACCCATTGGTTATGTTCTAGTTTCTATCGAACTGCATCACTTCCTATTTTCGTTCCTCCACAAGTGACTAAATTGATGTTTCTTCCGTCATCCCTAGCTTTGGCTGAAATCCATTGGACATTCTAATTGTTTTGGTTCCTCTTTTCTTGAATCTTTACCAGTAGTTTCAGACATTCCTCTGTATCATGGTCCGATGCCCAAAAATACATATAAGTTGCTGGTGGAAGTGGACATTCCCATGCATAATGTCTCGGTTGTTGACAATTGTGATATGTGACTGGTCCTCTACCGCGTCCGAAACCTCCTCTGGCTTGTCCTCCTCCTTGGTATCTTTCTTTGTCACCTCTCGATGCATTATACTGTGGTGCTTGATTATACTACACAGTATTGTACTGGGGTTGTGCCGAGTTATACTGCGGTTGCACACTATTGTATAATTGCTACGCAGTATTGTACTGCTGCTGCACAATATTGTATGGAGCTGGGGCTTGATTGAACTATGGCGTTGCTTGCCCAATCATCATTTCGGCCTGTACCCTGTATGCATCTAATGTTCTTTCCTGCATGAGCTCCATAGTTCTCTAATCTTTGTCATCGTGGCCTACTAACTTACAAAAGGTGCAATATGAATTCTTTGGAACTGTTTGGTATTTCTGCATCATCGTGCAGTGATAAGGGTCGTGACCTGGTTTCTTGCATATTTCTCACCATAATCCTCCCTGTGGTAGCGGATTTGGCATACCTGTTGCCATATACTGCACGAATGTTGGGCATTCTTTCTTGTGGTGTCCTTCCGTCCTGCACGCGATACACCAAATGACTTCTCGTTTTTCCTTTTTCTTATTCTGGTTCAGCTGAAATGTTAAATTCTTCAAATCCTCCTTCAATTCCTTGATAGCGGGGTTCGTCTGTTGGTACTGGTTCTCTTCCAATTTCAAGGCTGTTTGTAGAGCCTCTTCTTGCATTTGAAATTTCTGTTGTCATAAGGGATATTTAAGTGTGGGAGTAGTGAGTTGACAAACAGGTGCTGATGCTGCATCTCAGTCATAAGGTATTTTAGTTTTCCCTTTAGTCGCTTGAATCTTTGATCAATATCCCATACAGACTCTCCTAGTTTTTGTCTTATATTGATCATCTCATTCATGTACTGATCCTCTGAGCTTGGATTCTAGAACTCATTAATCAATAGCTTCTTAATGTCTACCAGTGTCCTCATCGTCCCAGGGGCACTGTTTGTGTCTAGACTCATGTAGCAGTCTAGTGCATGGTCTCTTAGTGTAATCGCTAGCTGCACGAGTTTGGTATCTTCATCAGTGATCTATTTTTCCTCCCAGATCTTTTCACAAATGAACTAATTATTCTCAGGGTCTTCTGCTGCTTCTCCTCGAAATTATGATAATCTGATAGTGGGATCGTGTCCTGCCATTCTGAATATTGAACTACTTCCTCCTCTGCGCGGTGTAGATAATTGACTAGTGCTTCCTGAACTGGCTCCTTCAGTTGTTTCTCCTAGTGTAGATGTACTTCTTACTGTCGGACTTCCTCCAAACTTCGGTTGACTAAACGATGGTGTTTTCTTTGGTGTATTAGTCGCACATGGGTTTATGGGTTCCACACTAACATTAATATGGATAGGATGGTTGCCTTCTCCTCCCATTCTTGGACCTCTCTTTTTCCTCTCATATGTTGCACATAGGATTTCCTCAATCTTCTTCACATCCTGGAGATCCTCTACCTCTTCCTCATCGCTCGCCAAGACTTCCCTTGCGGCTACAACTCTCTTCTTGGTATTCATATTATATTGGTAGGGTAATCCACTACACGTCGTTCCTGATGATGCCAAGATCCACTTGAGCTAGTCATCATCCATCATGATCGAGTCCAATGGTTCCTCCTCCTTCTTGCCTTTGTCCTCACCTCCTTCCATTTATCCTCTCTCTGTCAGTGTTTCCCCCCTTCCCCCATGCACGCAATGAAGTTTAGCTGTCTGATTCCATTTTCATTACACCTTTGTTATATAGAAGTATCTTAATAGAAGTATACAAGGATTTAATGTACCTTCCTTGAGGTCCACATAGAAATTCTTTCTCTCCTGCGCTGTATAACTTCGCTGTGTCAACTGCAAATTCGGTGATGAAACTTGCCACAATACTGTGAAGCCAAAAGTCTACTGCGTGAGTGAATTTGTTGTTCACTCGTTGTAACTGCTCAATATGTACTGGAGTCCAATCTAGCTGTCGAATCCAGTTCATCGCATGGCTATCCTTCAACCTTAGTATCCACTCCTGTAGTAGATGTGGAAAATCACAGAAAAAGACTTCGTGTAAATCAGTAAACACGTATTTATCCAGATATGTGCGAGTTGTGATTCTAGGGTTTCTATTGCCTTTCTGGGAAAACTCTAGCTCTTTGGTTCTCAACCAACCTTCTATTTCTTCTTTAATGGGGTTCCAAGGTCTCAACATTCCCTTCTAATGGCTCATTGGTCTTCTTGTTTCGCTCGTTATTTTCTTGTTCAATCTATCTCATCTACTCAGTCCTCTCTTGTTCCTTCTAACATGACAACAAAACCATTTGTTGGCTTAACTGCTTACTTTTACTGTCTGAGTTATTGACCCAGGGTTCATGTCTTCTGGGTTGCGAACAAAGCATCTAAAAATATCGGCCCTCCTGGTAAACCAAAAGGCAACATAGTACATAGAGTGCACTGCGTAGTCTCACCCACGATAGCTTTAAATGGGTGGATGTAAGACTCGGGTTTTTACAACCTAGGATTGGGTATGAGATAGGGGATTATTAATACGAGCCATCTACTATGAATCATGATTGCAATCTACCATTACTCATGGGTGTGCATCTATCTTTCACAGTTTATTTCCCGAACAACATAATCGTATTCCATAACAGTGTATTAACTCATTCATTAAGCATAACAATTAACCACTGAAAGAAAACAAAGATATACATGCATTCATCACATTACATAGATATTACCGTGCTTCACCCTCTCTTGGGATACGCCCACAAATATTTGGCTCTTGGCTCTTTGATTATGGTAGTTCTGCATCTCCAACACCGCATGCTTACAATTCCCTCTGATGGGTAAGATCTATGTGAGGTGAACTAGATCACACCAGGATCCATAGCCTGCAATATAATCCTCAGATATTCCTCCTCTCCTTAGCTCAACAACTTACAAAATTGGTCCATAACCATATTACATAACCCATCAACTCATACCTAGCTATGATAGAACATTACAAAAGCTGAACTAATACAAAAGCGAATCAACCTCTCTATGATACCTGTGTATCTCTATTTATATATATCAGGCTCTTCAGCCATTTACAATGTATTACCAAAACACTAACCCTACTAACGTTAGGTCTTCCTCCCATGCATGCGTGTTGTTCTTCCTCCAGCTGTCACTTTCCTTGTGCATGCTTTATTACATGCGCGTGTGCTGTGTTACCTTCCAGCTGTTACTTCCATTTCCGCATGCTTTCTTTCCCACAATCATCCTTCTTTCCACTTCGGCCTGGTGCCAACAATATACTGTGGTTAAAAGTGATAAAAGTGCTCATACTGATTCACCCCCCCCTCATTATTCCAACAATTGGAATTAGAGCAGGTCCTTCAAGAAGTAGTCTAACCAATGTAAGGAGATAATGGATTACACTAAGATTGGAGTGCCATAGTTTGACGACCATTACTATTCCTTATGGAGTGGAAGAATGAAAACATATGTTCATGCACAAGGATTTGATGTCTGGCGAGCAGTAGTAGATGGATACAAAGAAACAACCACTCCCTCGAAAGATAAGGATGGAAAGAAACTTGAAGAAAACAATTCAAGGGATAGAATTTCTATCCTGAATGGTTTGACTAAATCAGTACATGTCAAGGTTATGCACTGTGAATCCACAAAACAAATTTGGGACAAACTTCAAAATATCTATGAAGGAGACGCTAAGGTCAAGGGAGCTATGCTTCAAACCTTTAGAGTCAAGTTTGAAAAATTAAATATGAAGGAATATAAAGACATTGCATCCTACTTTATACGAGTCGATGAAATAGTGAACGGTATTAAGGGTTTGGGAGATGAAATGAAAGAAAAAGTTGTTGTTCAAAAGGTACTAAAGTCTCTACCAATGAGATTTGATCCGGAGATTTTATCTCTAGAAGTTAGAGTGGACCTAGCTACATTGACCATGGATGAGTTGCATGGGATACTCACAACCTATGAGATGAGGATAGAGAAATATAATCTGATTATGAAGGAAGCAACATTCAAGGTATCCAATAATACAAAGAAGAAGAACAAGAAAAATCCAAAATCATATTGTAGCTGCAACGATGATTAAGAGGAAGATGAAGAAATGAAAAACTTCATAAGAAAGGTGAAAAGAGGAACCGACAAGTACAAAGGTATGTTTCCATTGAAATGTTTCAATTGTGGTGGTATTGGTCATTGTGATTCTAATTGTCCCTATGCTAAGAATAAAAATAGCGATGAATAAGATGATCCTAAGAAGAAAAAGA
>JASDQU010107876.1:44771-56932 GCA_032191745.1 Picea mariana
GTATTCATGTTCTGCGCTGAACCTTATACGCAGTAGTTTCTTACATTGATACCAGTCTGTAATGGTCTCTTTATGTGCGCCCCACCATCTTGCGGGTGTGGCCCTAAGTGCTAAGTCAAGTACTAACAATCACTGGTTTTCTAATACTTCATCTTCGTATTGTGTCAAGAATTTTTCCAAATCCTTTAGTCTCTGGAAAATGGGTGGTTCTCTGATTTTTATGCCTACCCATCTTACTGCGTGGTCTATACTTGCACATCTTCACGTGGATACTTCGTGTAGTCTCTGCTACTAGTTTTCTAACTCGGTGTCTGAGTCTGTTGTGCATGAAGTAATGCTCCACCAACTGAGTACCCCTTCTACAGTTGGGTTTACATAATCCTCATTGCATGTAGTTGTTCTATACAATTGGCCAATCTCCTCTAAGTCTAGGCAAGTGGGTTACACGAACCTCTTCCCTTCTGATGGATCTAGTGGTTCTATGACCCTGTATTCTTCAGATTCAAATGTCATTTTCCTAGTTTTCAAATTGATTATAGTCTGATTGTCAAATGCCCAATCTAGACCAAGCAGTGTCGGGTAAGGTGTTGTGCCGTCCACTATTTCAATGACTTCAAAGTCTGCTTTGTGCACACTCCATCAAGATCTACTGTCACTCCTTTCAGTCTACCTATTGGTAGGACTCTATGCTGGTTTGCTAGTTTTAATTGGACATTTGAGTATCCTAGTGTTGGCTCTCCCATACATTGCCATGTATTCTTTGGTAGCACATTCACTTCATATCGTAGGTCTAGTATAATGTCTCCCATGTTGAAATCCCCAATGTTAGCATTTAGTCTAAATTCCCTACTTGTTCTTCTTTGGGTGTGTAGGTGATTGACGATTTTTGGTTCTAACTTTTCTTCCGTCTCGCTGCTACATTTCTCTAGTATGTTTTGCAATATTTTCACTGATGAAGGATCACTTAATACTTTCACGCATGATTGCAAAAAGCCTTTGATTGTACTTACTTGTCCCTTGGGCTGCATTTCGTTGGTATGATCCAATGATGGCGACATCTCATATTCTAGGGCTTCCTTGAATGGTTGCGCAGTTGAGGTCGACGATGTTTCCTCTTGAAATTCTTGTCTGGCTCCCTTAAAAGTCTCCTTTTCTTTTGGCGCATCGAACTAATTTCTTGGTTCGGTGTTCTTCTTTACCCATTGGTTATGTGCTGGTTCCTGTCGAACTGCATCACTTCCTATTTTCGTTCCTCCACAAGTGACTATATTGATGTTTCTTCCGTCATCCCTAGCTTCAGCTGAAATCCATTGGACATTCTGATTGTTTTGGTTCCTCTTTTCTTGAATCTTTACCAGTAGTTTCAGACATTCCTCTGTATCGTGGTCCGATGCCCGAAAATACATATAAGTTGCTGGCGGAAGTGGACATTCCCATGCATAATGTCTCGGTTGTTGACAATTGTGATATGTGACTAGTCCTCTACCGCGTCCGAAACCTCCTCTGGCTTGTCCTCCTCCTTGGTAGCTTGCTTTGTCACCTCTCGATGCATTATACTATGGTGCTTGATTATACTACACAGTATTGTACTGGGGCTGTGCCGAGTTATACTGCGGTTGCACGCTATTGTATGGTTGCTACGCAGTATTGTACTGCTGCTGCACAATATTGTATGGAGCTGGGGCTTGATTGAACTATGGCGTTGCTTGCCCAATCATCATTTCGGCCTGTACCCTGTATGCATCTAATGTTCTTTCCCGCATGAGCTCCATAGTTCTCTAATCTTTGTCGTCGTGGCCTACTAACTTACAAAAGGTGCAATATGAATTCTTTGGAACTGTTTGGTATTTCTACATCATCGTGCAGTGATAAGGGTCGTGACCTGGTTTCTTGCATATTTCTCACCATAATCCTCCCTGTGGTAGCAGATTTGGCATACCTGTTGCCAAATACGGCGAATGTTGGGCATTCTTTCTTGTGGTGTCCTTCCGTCCTGCATGCGATACACCAAATGACTTCTCGTTTGTCCTTTTTCTTATTCTGGTTCAGCTGAAATGTTAAATTCTTCAAATCCTCCTTCAATTCCTTGATAGTGGGGTTCGTCTGTTGGTACTGGTTCTCTTCCAATTTCAAGGCTGTTTGTAGAGCCTCTTCTTGTGTTTGAAATTTCTGTTGTCGTAAGGGATATTTAAGTGTGGGAGTAGTGAGTTGACAAACAGGTGCTGATGCTGCATCTCAGTCATAAGGTATTTTAGTTTTCCCTTTAGTCGCTTGAATCTTTGATCAATATCCCATACAGACTCTCCTAGTTTTTGTCTTATATTGATCATCTCATTCATGTACTGATCCTCTGAGCTTGGATTCTAGAACTCATTAATCAATAGCTTCTTAATGTCTACCAGTGTCCTCATCGTCCCAGGGGCACTGTTTGTGTCTAGACTCATGTAGCAGTCTAGTGCATGGTCTCTTAGCGTAATCGCTAGCTGCACGAGTTTGGTATCTTCATCAGTAATCTATTTTTCCTCCCAGATCTTTTCACAAATGAACAAATGATTCTCAGGGTCTTCTGCTGCTTCTCCTCGAAATTCTGATAGTCTGATAAAGGGATCGTGTCCTACCATTCTGAATACTGAACTACTTCCTCCTCTGCGCGGTGTAGATAATTGACTAGTTCTTCCTGAACTGGCTCCTCCAGTTGTTTCTCCTAGTGTAGATTTACTTCTTACTGTCGGACTTCCTCCGAACTTCGGTTGACTAAACGATGGTGTTTTCTTTGGTGTATTAGTCGCACATGGGTTTATGGGTTCCACACTAACATTAATATGGATAGGATGGTTGCCTTCTCCTCCCATTCTTGGACCTCTCTTTTTCCTCTCATACGTTGCACATAGGATTTCCTTAATATTATCCACATCCTGGAGATCCTCTACCTCTTCCTCATCGCTCGCCAAGCCTTCCCTTGCGGCTACGACTCTCTTCTTGGTATTCATATTATATTGGTAGGGTAATCCAGTACGCATCGTTCCTGATGACGCCAAGATCCACTTGAGCTAGTCATCATCCATCATGATCGAGTCCAAGGGTTCCTCCTCCTTCTTGCCTTTATCCTCCCCTCCTTCCATTTATCCTCTCTCTGTCAGTGTTTCCCCCCTTCCCCCATGCACGCAATGAAGTTTAGCTATCTGATTCCATTTTCATTACACCTTTGTTATATAGAAGTATCTTAATATAAGTATACAAGGATTTAATGTACCTTCCTTGAGGTCCACATAGAAATTCTTTCTCTCCTGCGCTGTATGACTTCGCTGTGTCAACTGCAAATTCGGTGATGAAACTTGCTACAATACTGTCAAGCCAAAAGTCTACTGCATGAGTGAATTTGTTGTTCACCCGTTGTAACTGCTCAATATGTACTGGAGTCCAATATAGCTGTCGAATCCAGTTCATCGCATAGCTATCCTTCAACCTTAGTATCCACTCCTGTAGTAGATGCGGAAAATCACAGAAAAAGACTTCGTGTAAATCAATAAACACGTATTTATCCAGATATGTGCGAGTTGTGATTCTAGGGTTTCTATTGCCTTTCTGGGAAAACTCTAGCTCTTTGGTTCTCAACCAACCTTCTATTTCTTCTTTCGTGGGGTTCCAAGGTCTCAACATTCCCTTATAATGGCTCATTGGTCTTCTTGTTTCGCTCATTATTTTCTTGTTCAATCTATCTCATCTACTCAGTCCTCTCTTGTTCCTTCTAACATGACAACAAAACCATTTGTTGGCTTAACCGCTTACTTTTACTGTCTGAGTTATTGAACCAGGGTTCATGTCTTCCGGGTTGTGAAAAAAGCCTGTAAAACTATCGACCCTCCTAGTAAACCAAAAGGCAACACAGTACATAGAGTGCACCGCGCAGTCTCACCCATGATAGCTTTAAATGGGTGGATGTAAGACTCCAGTGTTTACAACCTAGGATTGGGTATGAGATAGGGGATTATTAATACGAGCCATCTACTACGAATCATGATTGCAATCTACCATTACTCATGGGTGTGCATCTATCTTTCACAGTTTATTTCCCGAACAACATAATCATATTCCATAACAGTGTATTAACTCATTCATTAAGAATAACAATTAACCACTGAAAGAAAACAAAGATATACATGCATTCATCACATTACATAGATATTACCGTGCTTCACCCTATCTTGGGATACGCCCACAAAGATTTGGCTCTTGGCTCTTTGATTATGGTAGTTCTGCATCTCCAACACCGCATGCTTACAATTCCCTCTGATGGGTAAGATCTATGTGAGGTGAACTAGATCACACCAGGCTCCATAGCCTGCAATATAATCCTCAGATACTCCTCCTCTCCTTAGCTCAACAACTTACAAAATTGGTCCATAACCATATTGCATAACCCATCAACTCATACCTAGCTATGATAGAACATTACAAAAGATGAACTAATACAAAAGCGAATCAACCTCTCTATGATACCTGTGTATCTCTATTTATATATATCAGGCTCTTCAGCCATTTACAATGTATTACCAAAACACTAACCCTACTGACGTTAGGTCTTCCTCCCATGCATGCGTGTTGTTCTTCCTCTAGCTGTCGCTTTCCTTGTGCACGCTTTATTGCATGCGCGTGTGCTGTGTTACCTTCCAGCTGTTACTTCCATTTCCGCATGCTTTCTTTCCCACGATCATCCTTCTTTCCACTTCGGCCTGGTGCCAACAATATACTGTGGTTAAAAGTGATAAAAGTGCTCATACTGATTCACCCCCCCCTCAGTATTCCAACAATTGGGATTAGAGCAGGTCCTTCAAGAAGTAGTCTAACCAATGTAAGGAGATAATGGATTACGCTAAGATTGGAGTGCCATAGTTTGATGACCATTACTATGCCTTGTGGAGTGGAAGAATGAAAACATATGTTCATGCACAAGGATTTGATGTCTGGAAAGCAGTAGTAGATGGATACAAAGAAACAACCACTCCCCCGAAAGATAAGGATGGAAAGAAACTTGAAGAAAACAATTCAAGGGATAGAAGTGCTATCCTAAATGGTTTGACTAAATCAGTACGTGTCAAGGTTATGCACTGTGAATCCACAAAACAAATTTGGGACAAACTTCAAAATATCTATGAAGGAGACGCTAAGGTCAAGGGAGCTACGCTTCAAACCTTTAGAGTCAAGTTTGAAAAATTAAATATGAAGGAATATAAAGACATTGCATCCTACTTTATACGATTCGATGAAATAGTGAACGATATTAAAGGTTTGGGAGATGAAATGAAAGAACAAGTTGTTGTTCAAAAGGTACTAAGGTCTCTACCAATGAGATTTGATCCGAAGATTTTAGCTCTAGAAGAAAGAGTGGACCTAGCTACATTGACCATGGATGAGTTGCATGGGATACTCACAACCTATGAGATGAAGATAGAGAAATATAATCTGATTACGAAGGAAGAAACATTCAAGGTATCCAAGAATACAAAGAATAAGAACAAGCAAAATCCAAAATCATATTGTAGCTACAACGATGATTAAGAAGAAGATGAAGAAATGAAAAACTTCATAAGAAAGGTGAAAAGAGGAACCGACAAGTACAAAGGTATGTTTCCATTGAAATGTTTCAATTGTGGTGGTATTGGTCATTGTGATTCTAATTGTCCCTATGCTAAGAATAAAAATAGCGATGAATAAGATGATCCTAAGAAGAAAAAGAAAATTCAAAAGGGAGATAAGAGAAGAAACAAAAATAATTTTTTCAACAAAATTTTCTACTCAAGGGAAGATAGTTCATCATCATACGAGGACGATGACAATGACACTGATTTAGAAAGAACACTCTTCATGGCAGTATATGATTATGAAGAAGATTCTGAAGAAGAAGGAAAAGTTGATCTCAGAGAAGAACTAATCAGTTCCTTAGAAGAAATGAGAAAAGAAAGAAAATAAAAAAAGTCACTCAAGGCATAGTTAAAGACAATGAATAAAGCTCACAATTCCAACTCCAAAGAAGTCGAGTAGGTAATCACGAAATTAAAAATCCAATTATAAGAAGACAAAAGTATTGAAGAAACAATCATAAGTTAGTTAGAAGAAAAGGAAAAGATGATTGAAAGTTTGGAAGAAGAAATAGTCACTCTCGAAAAATATCTTCAGAAGAAAGATATGTAGCAGAACAACACCAAAATACTGGATGAGATCATCAACAGTCAAAGGCCATACTATGACAGGTCTGGAATATGATACAATGATATGTAGACTGAGAAAGGTTCGATCTCCAAGACAACAAAACATGAAGCAAAACAAAGAAGCTATGCATAATTCATCAGAGGCTCTCCCAATAAGGAAGAAGGAAAAAAGACCCAAGAAGAAGATCATAGAGAAACTGTACCATCTAGAAGATTTATATTTTAGAATCAATAGCAACCAACAAGACCTCAAGAAGAAGAAGACTTCAGAAGAGCAACACCATTCAAAACATCTTCTACCTCCATGTATCAAACTATTTTTCTTGGCTATGTTATTCATGTAATAATTTTGGGCATAAAGATGTAAAATGTAGAGCCTATGCCAAGAACAAAAGCAACTTTGAAGGCTACTCAAATAATGGTTGTCCAATAATACCTTATGAAACAAAAAACATAAAATGCAATGGTTTTGGATCATTGAGTAATGAAGTGAAATGTTACAAATGCAACAACTTTGGACACATGGCCAAATATTGTAGATTGATTGTTTCCCCAAGAGAATCAAAACATAATACAAACAATCATATACAAGAACCACAAAGGATATGGATAAGAAATCATAATCAATTCAACACTAAAGAATGCTGACTTTATCTACAATCTCAACACAAGAAAAGTGGGTGGTATGTTGACAGTGGTTGTTTGAAGCATATGACATGTGACAAGAACGAGTTCCTTACCCTGAAGAAGGAACAAGATGGATTAGTTTCATTCAACAATGATAAATCATGCAAAATTATAGGAAGAGGCATAGTCAATCTTGGAAGCAAGGATGCCAAGGCAGGAAATGTTCTAGTAGTTGAAGATATAACGCACAATATACTTAGCGTAAGTCAAACGTGTGATCAATGACACAAACTTTTGTTTGACTAATAAAAGTGTGAGATAAGGAAAGAAGGATCATGCAGGTTGGTGGATACAACTATAAGAACACCAAACAACATATATGTCCTGATTGAAATTGGAAAGGAAAGATGTTGTTTAAGAAAGGAAAATTAAAGTTGGCTCTGGCACAAAAGGATGGGTCACTTAAACTTTGATAATATTATGAAATTTAGTAGAAGGGAAGCAGTAAGAGAAATGCATGATATCTCAAAGACATATACTTTATGTAAGCACTGCCTACAGGGAAAACAAATCAGGACCAATTTCAAGTCAAAAGAGTACTCTATGAAAAAACCATTGGAAATTGTGCATACCGACCTATGTGGACCAATGAGAACAAAGGGATTACATGACGAACAATACTTTATGGTACTAGTTGATGACTACAATTATCTTTCTCAAGAAGAAGTCAGAGGCATTCGAAAACTTCAAGATATACAGAGAAATGGTTGAAACTGATACATATTTGAAAATCAAATGTTTAAGGTCAGATAATGGTGGAGAGTTTTATATCAAAAGAATTTACATATTTCTTTGGCGAGCATGGAATAAAAAGGCAATTCTCAACATCCAGGACACTGCAAAAAAATGGAGTCGCTGAAAGAAATAACAAAACTATACAAGAAATGGCCAGAACCATGTTGAAATATTCCAAGTTGGGTGAGATATTTTGGGTACATGTAGTACATACAACAATTAATATTTAGAATAGAGGAATGATCAAAAGAAACAACGATAAGACTCCCTATGAGATATGGAAAGAAATACTGACAAATGTGTAGCATTTCAGAGTATTTGGAAGCAAATGCTACATCAAAAGAGAAGATGTCAGGATTGGAAAATTTGACTCTCGAGTTGACAAAGGCATATTTGTCAGGTACTCAAGCAAGATAAGGGAATATAAATGCTTCAATCCGAGACTCAACAAAATCGTGGAAAGTATCAATTCAATGATTGACAAGAAATGTGTATGGAAGGTCAAAGAAGGAAGCAAAGATTTAGAAGAGTAGAATGACGAAGAAGATCTAAAATAAGAAGAATATGTATAAGAAGAAGCAAAAGAAAAAGAATAGAAGCCAGAAGCAGAGCAAGAGAAGCAAGATATTCAGGTACCTCTAAAGACACCTAGTAGACGAGTGCATAAAATCATCCACATGAACAAATCATTGAGAATAAAGATGTAGGAGTTGAAACCCGAAGAAGAATACGTTCCCCATAACAACAACACCTAACACTATTATCTTAATTGAACCAAGCATTTTTGAAGAATATAGCAAGGATGAATACTGGATCAAAGCTATGGATGAAGAGTTAGATCAGATAGAAAAGAATGACACTTGGGAACTTGTTCCAAGATTGAGGAATAAGAACGTGATTGGTACAAAGTGGGTTTTCAGGAACAAACTGAACGAGGATGGAGAGGTGACCAGAAACAAAGCAATATTGATATGTAAATGATACATTCAGGTTGAAGGTATAGATTTTGAAGAGACCTTTTCCCCAGTTTCCCGGATGGAAGTAATCATATTGATCTTAGCTTATGCTTGCTCCAAAAGAATCAAGGTGTATCAAATGGATGTAAAGTCAACCTTTCTCAATGGATAATTAGAAGAAGAAGTCTACATCGAACAAAGAAAATGATTTATTTATTAGAGAGGGATGATTATGTTTGCAGGTTGAAGAAAGAATTATATGGACTTAAATAGGCCCCCAAAGCATGGTATTCAAGATTGGACAGGTATCTACAACAACAAGGATTCATGAAAGGCAATGTAAACAACAATCTCTACATAAAAGTGGATCGAGACAATATATTGATAATTGAAGTTTATGTAGATGACATTATCTTCGAAAGTGATGATGACACGATGAGTTAGAAGTTTCCCAAAGACATGCATAATGAGTTTGAGATGTCCTTGTTTGGTGAGTTAACCTTCTTTTTGGGACTCCAGATATGTCAGCACGATAAAGGTATTTTCATCTCTCAGACCAAATATATCAGAGAAATTCTAAAGACATTTGGAATGGAAGATTCCAAACCAGGAAGTACTCCTATGCAAACCAATTGCAAGTTAATTAAGGATGATGACTCTAAGGATGCAGAATAGAGGCTATACAGATCAATGATTGAAAACTTACTCTATGTGACAATGTTTAGACCAGATGTAATGCAGGAAGTTGGACAGGTTTTAAGGTTTCAAGCAACACCAAAGGAATCACATGTTATGGCAGTGAAAAGGATATTCAAATATATTAAAGGAACATAAGAGTTTGGGTTATGGTATCCAAAAGAGAATGATTTATCTTTGGTAGCTTACAAAGATGCATATTAGGAAGGTTGTATTGATAATCAAAGAAGTACAAGTGGAGAAAATTTCTACTTAGGTGAGTGTCTGGTATCATGGTTGAGAAAAAAATAGTCATCATTATCTTTGTCTAGAGCAGAAGTAGAATACATTGCAACAACAACATGTTGTACTCAGGTTCTTTGGATGAAGAAAAATTTGCAGGATATACAAGTAAAGTATGATAAGCCCATTTCAATATTTTGTGACAACACCAATGCTATTAGTATCTCCAAGATGCCAGTGATGCATTCTAATATGAAGCAAATTCCAATTAAGTATCACTTTCTACATGAATAGGATACAGAGAAGAACATCAAGCTAGAGTATGTCAGGATGAAAGAGCAGATTGCAAATATCTTCACCAAAGCCCTTCCAAGGGAGAATTTTGAGTATCTTCGACAAAAACGTGGAGTAGTTTATGCCCCTTAGTGATCCACATAGCGTCAAACATAGTCAGATAGGGGGAGAGATGCAAAATACTTGAAGAATACAAGTAAATAATCTTTTGAATGATTTTATATACATCAGAGTTTTACATGAGGAAGCACCATGAAGAGAAAGCAGAGGCTTTCAACTAGGGGAAGAAACCCCTAGGAGGATTACCCTTTTCCATTGATGTCATAGGGGGAGAGATAGATCAAGTCATGAAGAGAGAGAGAGAGAGAGAAGCATTGGAGATGATAGAGGCATGTAGACAGGGGGAGCGATGGTCACAGGGGGAGCATGTGGATGAACATGAGTATTTCCATGCCTAAGTGTTGCCATCTGATGGTCCTAAGGTCTTCACCTGAATGCTAAGGGAAGAGATAGGTCGCCTCAATTGTTGGAATGATGGTTTTTTTTTATAAGTATGGTTTATTTGTTTTGATGATCAACTGATGGATGAGCTTCAAGGGAATGGGTCTAGTTGGACTATTCCACAACATTCACTACAATGTTTCCTTTAGACAATGGCATGCATTCTGGTAGATCAGATAAAATATATAAAAGTAGAACATAAAAACATTGAGACACATACAATTTGTCACTTGTAGCTAGAAATTTGAGATCTAACACATTTCATTAAACCCAAAACAATACTTGGAGTACATTTCTCAACAGGTTGTAAGCACATTAGCTGAAAGAGAAAGAATATTTTCTTTGCAAAACATTCAACATGCATCCAAATAAGAAGAAAGACAAGCAAGATTGAGAAAGACAATCTATTCACCAGAAATTATATTCACTGAGTAGAAAAATTTGCAGATATTACACTTCATAAGCCCAATCTATATCTTGATAGCTTGATGCACCCAAAAAATATGAACCCATTTACATTCCCATATTATTTTATTTATCCATCCAAGGGATTCAAATGCCTATCTCAGATCCTAAATTCTAGAGTTAAGCCGTTCATTACATTCATATTTGTAAATATTAAACTTCACCATTTAGTTATGATTACTTTTCAAGACCACATCTTTACATTGAGTGAATTGGAGTTTAAGTGCTAATTTGTAGGGATAACTCCCTTTTTCCGAGCCTATAACCTCGACCTACCAAAACATTATTTTATCAAAAATATATTACATTATAACTGGCTATGGTATTAAAACAAAATATTCTCTAACTAAAACTAAGGTCACTGCTGATAAATAAAGTGTATGAGCTACACCACAAAAGTCTTCAAAATATGAAACTTGTTATTGACTTTGCATGGATCCACACATATGCCACTAATTGGAGAAAGAAACCTTCAAAATTGAAACAAAACTTGCATAGGCTTTGAATTCCCTTACTTGGCTTAGATGATTTCCTTTAGGAACATGCAAGTCTTTTGATGTTTCTTCTGCAACTGCTGGTACATTCTCTGTAGTTTTGAATGTTGCATCTCAATATTTTGATATTAATTGTTGCAACTCTTGAATCTGTTTCTTCATGTTATCATTCTACTGATTGAGGGTTTCCACCTGTTGCTTATTATCCTCCATCTCTTCAACTTTAGGCTTGATCTCTGCTATGGCCTCAAACAAATTGAGCCTTGTTGGCTCTGCCCTATTTATCTGCCAATGCTCTTGTGGTGGTATCATCATGCCCTAGCTGCCTCTATTGACAATGGTGGCCAAGACCATGCGCTACTTAGGGCTCACTCAAAACCTGTAGTGAAAACTGCACAGAGAAGCAATGTGCACGATTACAATGGTAATAGGAACATATGAGCATGATTTGGGTGCCAATGCACTTTACTCAAACTTTGAAATATTTTTAAACCATAAAAACTCATAAAAACCGAGTCTGTCTGTTGATTGCCAGAATGATAGCTTTCTCGCAATCAATAGTTTTACACCTGTAGGCCTAGTTCAATTTTCTTGTTATCCGTCAGTGATATAATACATGGTGATAGGACTTGTCCAAACTCAAATCAAGACCTGACTCAACCTTATAAAAAGAAAAACAACTAACATTAAGAAAAGAAAGGATGAAATAAAACAAAATGACCTAACACACAATGAACAAGAAAAACTAACTAAGAGATAGGTTGATAGATGAATAGGTTGGTTTGATGAGTAAAATGAAGAGGTGCAGGCCTAGGATCTAACACCATCATTGCCAAAGGGGGAGACTGTTGAAATATTGGTTTTCATTTATGTCAACCCTTGAAGAAGACTCTACGCTGTGG
>JASDQU010107876.1:67779-78885 GCA_032191745.1 Picea mariana
GGTTGGAGCCTCCTTCCAGTTGTAGCTAGAGAAATAGGAAGTTGGTGCTTCCACGTAAAACTTTGTTGTATTGTATTTATGTGTTGTTTATGCATTGATTTTAGGTATTGATGCTATATTGAATGTTGATTGAATATGATTGAAGATTTATATTGTGGTTAAAAAAATAAAAGTATTAATATTGATTCACACCCCCCATCACAGTATTCCAACAATTGGTATCAGAGCAGGTCCTTCAAGAAGCAGTCTAATCACTAGAAGGAGATCATGAAATAAGCTAAGATTGGAGCACCAAGGTTTGCACAAGGATTTGATGTTTGGAAAGCAATAGTAGATGGTTATACAACACCAGCCACTCCCCCAACCGATATATATGGAAAGAAGCTCAACAAAAACAACTCAAAGGCTAAAGGTACTATTCTGAACAATTTAGTTGATTCAGTTTTTGTCAAAGTTATGCATTGGGATAGTGCAAAATATATTTGGGATAAACTCAAAAAGATGAAGACATTGTTGCCTACCTTCTGCGAGTTGACGAAGTAGTCAACACTACTAAAGGAATGGGAGTAGAAGTTGATGACTCGGTGGTTGTTCAAAAGGTATTGAGGTCTCTTCCTATGAGATTTGGTTCTAAAATATCAGCCCTAGAAGAAAGAGAAGATATCGGTACATTAAGCATTGACGAGCTACATGGAATATTTACAGCCTATGAAATGAGAAAAAAATAGGAGAACCGAGTCACAAAGGAGCAACTTTCAAGGCATCCAAGAAGACAAGGAAGAAGCTCAAGAAAAATTCAAAACCAAGTTGCAGGTGCAGTGATGATTCAAACGAAGATGAAGAGATGGCCAACTTCGTGAGAAAATTATAGAAAGGAACTGACAAGTATAAAGTTATGATTCCATTGAAATTTTTTAATTGTGGTGGTAGTGGTCATTTTGCTTCTAAATTTCCTCATAGGAATAAACAGAGTGATGAAGAAGAAGTTTCTAAAATGGAAAATAAATTTCAAAAGGGAAACAAGAGAAGAAACAATAAAAAATTCTTCAAGAAACTTTTCTACTCAAAAGAGGACAGTTCCTCATCAAACGAGGAGGATAATGTAAATGACAATGATTCCAAAAGAGTACTCTTCATGGAAATAGAATATGATTCTGAATAAGAAGGTGAATTCGATCTCATAGTAGAGATAATCAGTGCATTATAAGAACCTGGGAAGGAGAGAAAGAAAAACAATTCACTCAAGGCAGAGTTAAAAATGAAAGTGGGATCTCAGAATTCCAACTATAAAGAACTAGAGAATATGATCACAAGTCTAAAAGTTCAAATAGAAGAAGACAATAGAGTTAAGGAAATTCTTAGAAGTCGGTTAGAAGAAAAGGATTGGAATCTTGGAAGAAGAAGTTGTCTCTTTAAGGAAAGATCTTCAGAAGAAAGATATGCAGCAGAAGAGCACCATAATATTGGATCAAATCATCAGCAGTCAAAGATCATTGGATGACATATCTGGCCTAGGATATAGTCAAGTACAGAATGAGAAAGGGTTAAGCTCCAAGACAACTGAATAGGAAGCAAAACAAAACAGTTATGTAGAGATTATCAAATATTTTGTCAAGAACGAATAATGCATGCCCCCAAAGAAAAATATTCCATAAGTAAAGAAGACTCAAGAAGACAAATTTAGAATGAGTGCATCACAAAGAAGATCATCTATTCCCAGGTATCAAATATTATTTTATGATCATTATTTTAATTGTGCAAATTTTGGACATAAAGTTGTAAACTGCAGAGCCTATCCCAAGAACAGAAGTAACAATGCAGGGTAATTAAATAATAGTTATCCTAGAAGATCTTATGAAGCATACAACAGGAACCAAAATAGTTTTGGTTCATTTAGCAATGAAGTAGAATGCTACAAATGCAATAATTTTTGTCACATAACAAAGAATTACATATGGAATATTCCACCGAGGGAATCAAAGCATAACATTAGCAATCAGATATTGGAACCACAAGGGATATGGAAAAGAAATAAGAATAAATTCTCGCTTTCTCTATAGGCACAACACAGGAAAAGTGATTGGTATGTTGATAGTGGTTTTTCAAAGCATATGACAGGTGATAGGAATAGGTTTCTAACTCTGAAGAAAGAGAAAGATGGATCAATTTCATTTGGCAATAATCATTCAGCTAAAATCATAGGTAGAGGCACAGTTAAGCTTGGAAACAAAGATGAAATGACGGAAAATGTTCTACTAGTTGAAGATATGAAGCACAATCTGTTGAGTGTAAGTCAAATGTGTGATTAAGGAAACACAATTCAGTTCAACTCAGAGAAATGTGAAATAAGGAAAGAAGGATCAGGCAGGTTAGTAGAAACAACTATAAGGACTCCGAACAACATATATGTTTTGAATGAAATTGGAAAGGAGAGTTGTTGTTTAGGAAAGAAAAATGAAAGTTGGCTCTAGAACAAAAGAATGGGTCACGTACACTTTGACAATATTGTCAAAATTAGTAGAAATGAAGAAGAGAAATGCATGAAATCTCAAAGCCAATGAATACTCTATGTAAGAATTGTCTACAGGGAAAACAAACTAGGACCAAGTTCAAATAAAAGGAGTACTCAACAAAAAAACCATTGGAGATTGTATACATTGATCTATGTGGACCAACAAGGAAAAAGGGATTAAATGGTGAACAATACTTCATGCTACTAATTGATGACTACACAAGAGTGATTGCATTTATCTTTCTTAAGAAGAAGTCAGAGGTGTTTGAGCACTTCAAGATATACAAAGAGATGGTTGAAACAAATACAAACTTGGAAATCAAATGTTTGAGATCAGATAATTGAGGAGAGTTCACATCAAAGGAATTCATGGACTTATGTAGTGAACATGGGATAAAGATACAATTCTCAGCAGCTAGGACACCTCAGCAAAATGGAGTTGTTGAAAGAAAGAACATGACAGTACAGGAAATGGCTAGAACCATGTTGAAAGATTCCAATTCGGGTGACATATTTTGGGCACATGAAGTACATACAGTAGTTCATATCTTAAACAAAGGAATGATCAGAAGTAACAGTGATAAGACTCCCTACGAGCTATGGAAAGGAATACCGAAAAATCTGAAGAATTTTAGAGTGTTTGGAAGCAAGTGTTACATCAAAATAGAAGATAGAGGGATTGGAAAATTTGACTCTCGAGTTGACAAAGGCATATTTGTCAGGTACTCAAGCAAAAGCAAGGCATACAAGTGTTCCAATATGAGACTCAATAGAATAATGGAAATCATCAATGTACAGATTGATGAGACAAGTGTACAAAAGCTCAAAAAACAAAGTAGAGACTCAACAAAGCATGAAGGAGAAGAGGACTTGAAAGAAGAAGCATAATTAGAAGAAGAGGAAGAATAGATAGAAGCAGAGAAAAAGGAAGATGACCAACAACATATTAATATATCTTCCAAAACTCCCAGCAAGCGAATACATAAAAATCATCCGCCAAAATAGATCATTAGGAATATGGATATAGGATTTGAAACTCAAAGAAAATTATGCTCACTAGAACAAAGGAATCTAGCATTGTTATCCACAATTGAACCCAGTAGTTTTGAAGAAGGCAACACAGATGAACACTATATTATGGAAGAAGAATTGGAATAGATAGAGAAGAATGAAACATGGGAACTTGTTCCAAGGCCTAAAGGTAAGAACATGATTGGTAAAAAATGGGTATTCATAAACAAGTTGAATGAGTATGGACAAGTAACCAAGAATAAAGCAAGTTTGGTATGCAAGGGATATGCTCAGATTGAAGGAATAGATTTTGAAGAAAGATTTTCCCCAATTTCCAAAATGGAAGCAGTTGGATTGATATTGGCTTATGCATGTTTGAAGAGAATCAAAATATATTAGATTGGTGTAAAATTAGCCTTCCTAAATGGAGAAATAGAAGAAGTCTACATCGAATACATAGAAGGATTTATATTGTCAGAAAAGGAAGATTATGTTTTCATATTGAAGAAGACACTATATGGACTCAAAAAATCCCCCAGATCATGGTATTCAAGATTGGACAGGTATCTACAACAACAAGGGTTTAGGAAGGGCAATGTAGACAACAATCTCTACATAAAGGTAAATCAAAATAATTTGTTGATAATTGAAGTTTATGTTGATAACATTATTTTTGGTAGTAATGATGAAAGGATGAATCAGAAATTTGCTAAAGACATACGTAATGAATTTGAAATTTCATTACTTGGTGAGTTGTCTTTCTTCTTGTGACTTTGCATATGTCATCTAGATGCATGTATTTTCATCTCCGGGACCAAGTATATCAAAGACATGTTGAAGAAATTTGGAATGGTATATTGCAAGCATGTAAGTATTCCCATGCAAACCAATTACAAATTGAGCAAAGATGATATATCCAAAGATGCAGATCAGAGGCTCTACAAATCAATGATTGGCAGTTTACTCTATGTGACAGCTTTCAGACTGGATGTGATGCAGGAAGTTAGACAGGTGGCACGGTTTCAAGCAGCACCAAAAGAATCACATGTTATGGCAGTGATGAGGATATTCAGATATCTAAAAGGTATAGAAGAGTTTGGATTGTGGTATCCAAAAGGGAATGATCTATCTCTTACTTCCTACACAGATGTAGATTGGGCAGGTAGTATTGATGATAGAATAGGTACAAGTAGAGAAACTTTCTACTTGGGTGATTGTCTGGTATCTTGGTTGAGAAATAAACAGTCTTCGGTATCATTATCCACAGCAGAAGCAGAGTATATTGCAGCATAAACATGTTGTACATAGGTTCTTTGGATGAAGAAAACTTTGCAAAACATACATGTGGAATATGACGAATCTATTTTGATATTCTGTGATAATATCAGTGCTATAAGTATCTCTAAGAATCTAGTGATGCATTCCAAGACGAAACACATCCCGATCAAGTTTCACTTTCTAGGGGAATGAGTTACAGATAAGAACATCAAGTTAGAGTATGTTGTTACAAAAGAGAAGATTGAAGATATCTTCACAAAACCTCTTCCAAGGGAGACTTTTGAGTATCTTGGATAGAAAATTGGAGTAGTTTTATCCCCACAATGAATGCTTTTTGAAAGACTTGAATGATTTTCGAATGATTTTTATCAGAGATGTACACGATGAAGCACCATCAAGGGAAACATCAGTAGTTATCAGAGGCTTACTGACAGGGGGAGAAGCCCCAAGGAAAATTCATTCTTTTCCATTGATGTCAAAGGGGGAGAGAAAAATAGAGGCATGAAGACAAGGGGATCCAACACATAAAGATAGGGGGATTCACCATGAGCATGAGTGTTTCCATGGTTTTGTCTAAGTGTTTCCATCAATGCCAAAGGGGGGAGATTGTTGAAAGATTAATTAATTATCGAAAAAGACTAATTAATTATTACAGGGATAATTAATTATTGAGATTATTTTTCATTGATGTCAACCTTTGAGCAAAGTTATATGTCAAAGTAAAGTGGCAGTAAACAGAAGATAATTAATTATTGCAGGGATAATTAATTATTGCAGGAATAATTAATTATTACGGGGAAAAAAAAAGTAGAGTAAAAATAATATAACAGGTTGCATGTGAGTTGCATGCCATCATGACTTGCATGTCATTAAGAAATTCATCTTATATAACGCAAAGAAGAGTCCATTCCAAATCACTTATGTGTATTCACCTCTAAGAATATAGGCCGAAGATCTGAGGCAGTGAGTCAAAGAAAAAGAAGTCAATCGAAGTAAGAAATTTGCAGGAATTGAGAGAACAGAGAAGGGATTTCATACATGAATTCATTGAGTATATCCGTGAGTTTCAGGAGGAAAAGTGCATACATCAGGGATCTAAAAAATCAAGTCAGCTCCAGTCTGAAGGTATGTCTTCATGTTTGTGTTAGGGAGTTGTTTTGAATATTCAGGAATAGGTATGTCTCAGTAATTCATAAGTTGTTGATTTCGAGAATTCTCTTATGGATTTTGACTTGAGGAATAAGTGATTGTAGTCTTGATGAGATATTGATATCATAAGTAGCAACAATAGAGGTATCAGGAACAACAACCGAGGTAGTGATAGGGTTGTCTATAGTTATATTACAGGGCAGTTGGATGGGGCAAGGAAAGAGGTCGTATCCTCTTTCTGGTTGGAGTTGGATAAATTAGAGAGTTGGAGCTTCCTTCAAGTTGCAGCCTCTAAATAGGGGGTTGGATCCTCCTTGCATTTGTAGCTCAAGAAATAGGAATTTGGTGCTTCCAATGAATGTACTCGTTGACAAATAAGAAAATCATTCTATGGTTTTTTCCCACATTGGGTTTCCTTGTAAAACTTCAGTGTATTGTGTCTATGTGTTGTTTTTGCATTGATTTATGGTATTTGTTATGGAAATGTTCCCCTGCGGACAAAAGAACTTTCCCTTGGATTACAGACCCCTAATACCAAGATAGAAAAATACAAGTGGACACTAACATCCCTTTGAATTTAGTTTAACTAATCAGAAAGAGAGAGAGGGAGAAAAGGTGTTATGAGCCTAGTTTCAAAAAATTTCCTTGTTGCTTCCAATCCGAGCTTGATCTCCAAACTCCTTAGTGCAACTTGATACTTGCAATGAAATATACAACAAAGAGAAACAAAGAACTCCTACTATACAAGATTATATCAAACAAATTCATCTACAAATATTGAAGGAACAATAGACAAGCACATGCAAGAATACACAAGCTTGAAAGAAATAGGCCAAGTATGTTAAAATGAGATCCCAAAGAGAATACTTACAAACATGGATGATGATGCAACACTCCTCCAACCTCTCCTCATCCAAACCCTTGCATGAATTCCAAGATCATAAGTTTGATATCTATTTCTGTCTCTCAGAATCAAAGGTTTGATACCTATAATATTCCTTCAGAATCAAAGGTTTGATACCTCTAATATTCCTTCCCTTCTCCATGGAAATCCCTCATTATATAGGATTTGGAGGCTTAACCACTATGGAGAAGATCACTCACTAGATCCACTAAAATGGGATCTCCAATATTTTTAAGGAGAAAATATCTCTTCAAGTATTTTAGGGAGAAAATATCTCTTCAAGTATTTTAGGGAGAAAATATCTCTCAAGGATTTTAAGGAGAAAATATCTCTCAAGATCCACGAAATTAGGATTTTGGTTTGAGAAAATATCTCAACCATCGATGAGATTCTCAACCTCTCCTTGAGATTAGGAAACTAAATGTGAGGTCAATTCTCACACTAAATTAAAAAAAAATCATAAATATTAATAAATAATTTATGTGCACATAGTATTTTGACCTTCATATAATATATTTATCCTCCACATTGACTAGGGATTGTGACAAATGTTGTTTCATGGTGTCAAGATGTATGCAACACTTAGCAATGTGTATATGATGTTTTTACAACACTTGTGACACTTAGGGAGAGGTACTTAAGTGTAGCATTTTTATGTGTAACAGATTCCCCCCTAAAGTGTGAGGTCAAAAGAGAAACTCTTGGCCAAAACACTTTACAACTCTTCAATGAAAGGGTGTGGAGTTGGACAACCTGGAAGAAGTTGAAAACAACCATCAAACAATATTAATATATGTTCCATTTTCGAGACAAGCATACCTATGGTTGAAATACAAGATGACTCAAAGCACGGTCGTTGACTAATACACTACGGATACATGAAAAATATTGACTAAGGATATGGCCACCAAAGATACAAAGTGGATCCATACATCCATGACATGAACTGATCATAGCCACGAAAAATGCACAGTGAATATACAAGATGATAAAGCATAGTCACAGACCAATACAATGTGGATCTATGTGACAGTATATATATCATCATGCTCAAA
Organism: Picea mariana; assembly: GCA_032191745.1. Lineage (NCBI taxonomy): Eukaryota > Viridiplantae > Streptophyta > Pinopsida > Pinales > Pinaceae > Picea > Picea mariana. The sequence goes on from JASDQU010107876.1 coordinate 75,689, forward strand.
TGATATCCTTCATAGCCTGGGAAAAGCATATAACAAAGTGAACGCTCAACCGAGGGTCTTCGTCCCAACCCTGATGTGGTACAAATATAGCCATGTGAATAGATGATTTGATGTCAAACATGGTAGAAACCACTTGATTACCGATCATTGAAGTAAACTGTTAACACATGTGAGGGAAATCACCAATGATGTCAATGACTCCCAAGGTACCCTAGTACATTCCAGCAAATGTGAATAAATGAGTTGAGGTCGAAAATTCGTGGAATAATCCGATCAAAGGTCAATGACGTAAACCTATTGTCGGAAGCGAGGAGGCATGCCATTGAGTGATGCGGGTCACAAGGTACTAGTTGGTTTCTAAGTCTAATTCATGGATGATGTGTTGAAGTTGAAAGGAAAAGACTCATTGAAGGAGGGCCTTGATGTATCCCCCATCATCGACACTAAACTGACACAGGAAAGTGATGTAAGATGGTGAATTGAATGAGCATGGTCTGACACAGGAAATGGAAACTGTAAATACTATAGATGGATGGTTTGAAGTGAAACTTCCCTTGAACATGATGAGGAACGACAACTGACTTGGTAGCATTGACTCGAAGAGTACCAAAAATGTAATGTGACAACAATAAGAGCACTCTTCAACTGGACGAAAAAGTATGGCGACACATGGAATTGGTATGACTTAGAGACAAGTGGATTACCTAACTGTAAGACAAGACGCAAACATGTGCCATGTTCAAGGGCGACAAAAAATGCCATAAAGGATTCCCAAAAACTTGACCCACTTCCTTTAATTTTTCCCCCACCCGGATAGATGAGTACCTCTTTTTCATTTAACAAGCTCGAGGAGGGTAACACATGCTCGATATAACTCATCTTTGGTAAGTTCCTCTTCCTTTATTTAATGAACTAGAAGAAGTAAGGATTCGTTCCCATATGGGTCCTTGAATGTGTAGTTTAGTGAGTGAAAAGAAGGAAAAATCGGTGGTTTTTCATGTTTTGAGAGTCTGAAAAGAACTTAAAGGCAACTCCATGGATGACTTTTTTGTAAATTTAGTCTCCCAAGCCCGAAAAAAGTGTAAAAAAATACAAGGGAGAACGCTTCTAATCATGCTTGATTAGAGTGTTCATTTTTTGTAATTAGTCTCATGAGGCCAAAAAAGATAAAGTATTACTCAAAAGATGCCCTTTCAAACCTTTTAACAAGTGTGAAAGGAAGAAAGATCACTCGACAATATTTTCATGTTTAGAGTCTAAAAAGAGCTTAAAGGAGACTCTAGGGAGTTCCTTTTTCGTATAACCTTTATGAGTCTAAAAAAGTGATAAAAATATATTCGGTCACATTCTCATGTATTTATGAGCACGAGAAAGAACAAATACTAAGCTCAGAATTGGTTTCATTTTTACACAAGCTTGAAACAAAATTAAACTATTCTTGTAATTTCCCAACGTAATTTCCAAAGGTTTTGAGGGATACCTGTGGATGGTTGGTACTCTGCCCCCAGCTTGAAAATCTAGTGGCTTAACTACAGAATGATAATAAAAGGATGGAGACATGTCCCCCCAATATTTGTTTCATTCATCCACACTTATATTGTCATTGATTTCTATATTGGATGAGGAAAAAAGGTCAACTCACAAAGAAAGATGAAAGGAAGGTTCAAATACGAGACCTAACGAAAAACTCGACTCAACATCTACGAGATCTAGCTAAAGACTCGACTTGATATCTATGAGATCTAGTGAAAAGACTCGACTTGATAGGAGAGGTGAATTTTTCATTTTTTAACGAGCTTGACACATGAAAATAACTATGCTCATGGCTTCGGGTTCAATCCTCGGATTTATTTTCATTTTTTAACAAGCTTGCTACAGAAAGGAAAATTATGCTTGTAGCTTATGTTTCATTTTTTAACGAGCTTGCCACAGAGAAGAAAAACTATGCTCAATACATTTGTTTCATTTTTTAATGAGCTTTCCATAGAGAAGCAAAACTATGCTCAAAACCTTTGTTTCATTTTTTAACGAGCTTGCCACAGAGAAGAAAAACTATGCTCAAAACCTCTCCTTGATCATGGATTCCAAGAGGACAATGCTCTGGAAGGAATACATGTCAAGGGACAAACGTCATCCATGGATTCCAGGAGATCTTCACTAGATGGAATAATGAATACATATCGACAGCCTCGATAAGGGTAGGGATATATGGCTCTAATATCCCTATAGAAGAGATGAACATGTCAACTACCGTATCTAAGTTAGAAGAAGGGAGAGATTCCCTCTCATGCAGGGTTGAAAACATGGGGTTGATCGTTACATAATTGACTTGCGGTGGGGAGAACATCGATCACATGTATGGACTGTTCAGAGAAGGAGAATGGTTGACCATCGCATGAGGGTCAATGAATGAAAGTTGGTCGATTATTACTATGTTTCCGTTGTGAGGGAAATATATTACTCGAAAGAGAGTGGACAAAAAATCTCTCATAACATAGACATAGTCTCTCCCAAGGAGTAACTTAAAGTCCAAGGGGTCATGAATTACCATCACATCAATGTAGACCATTTTTCCTCCCAAAGTAACCAAAAACCGAGGAAGGATCCCTCAAGGTTGACTTACTTTTTTGTCAAAGGTCAACAGATTTTGAGTCATGGGTGCAAGTTGCGGGGAACCAAAAGCTTTCCAAGAATTCGCAGATAAGATGCTAACAGAAGCATCTTCATCTATTATAGTGTTAGGAATATTCCTATCACAAACCTGCACGGTGATTTGGAAAGTCACGTAAGAAGGAAAGCAGGGTTCTGTCAATTGATTCCAATTAATAGAAATCATTTGATTGCTTGAAGGGGGTTCCATCGGGACGGGCAAAGTGCCCTCTTGTTCGGGTGAATCAGTATTAACAAGGTAGACCTGAGTGACATCCTCACTCTTTGAATAAGGAGTGGGATCGACTGATGGCGGGATCATATCGACCACTTTGGTTGCACTCTTCAAGGGAGGAGTGGGATCGATCGATGACGGAACTAGATCGACCACTTTGTGTAACGGCCCCTTCGTTACGTCTCTAAAAAGCGAAGTACAATAGGAAATTTTTTTCTTTTCTTTTTAGTTTGGTTCCATCAAGAAATAAGGAATTAACCACGTCACATAATTCATATCAATGCAAAAACACATGACATCATAACTTAAAGTG
>JASDQU010107877.1:10001-21891 GCA_032191745.1 Picea mariana
GATTACTCTTCATATACTGCAGGATATCACAAATGGAATGGAGAAGTCAATTTTCCATAATAGTAACAACTCTGCTTACTGCTTTAAATATGAATGGAAGCAATCAAAGGTCATCCATGCCATGGTCGATGAAGAGTTTTCTTATTTTGAACATATCTCAGTTGTAATTATCTTCTGTAAAAAGATATCGATATTCACTTCTTGTAAATCAATACATATTGAATTTTTGATTAAATTTTATCGTGGTAATCAGGGTCAAAATTTCAAAATGAAGCAGTTCGTCAAATTTATGTTATGAATTGTATTCTTTTTAAAGTTTTTAACCAAAAAAATATAACTTTTTTTTGTATTTTACGGACAAACTATGCACCAATTCCATCTTGTAGACATTTAGACTGTTAGGCGTTGAGGGCACCAAAGATTTGTTCTTTTTTTAGTTAGACTGTTTGGCTTTGTAATGATGGGTGTTCTAAACCACTGACAAAAAAATACTCGCCTGGCTTCGCCGAAACAAAAGTCCTTGAAGGGATCCAAAAATAAAAATCATGGTTCAAGTCAGGCGCTAGGGTTGAAATTTGGTGTAAGTGTAAATTTTTTCACTACAAGCAAGTGCTTTTCACTTTGAGTTTTCAAATATTTAAATTTTCATAATTTTAATGACAACCATATTCATAAATACTCTTCTCTAGGATTTTATAAATTTATACCACCATTTTTATAAAATTTATACCTCTTTCAATCTCTACTTGTTTCAACACTTTGTCAAACCCATGTACACCCTGGTTTTATATTGTATAGGTTGTAAGTTTTAGATATCTAACCTCACATTGGAATTTAGATGTATTTGGGTTTAATTTAATTATAATTTTCACAAGATGAAACCAAAATTTAGATGGATTTGGGTTGATTCAATTGACACGTGGAATTTATATATAGAAATCAATGTTACATGCACATTTATACTCATAATAATGTTTGGCGTCACATTGCTTCCCTTATGTCTTGTGCTTGTTTTTCCATTTTCCCAACATCATTTCTTTTGAAGATCCAACCGTGCCCACACCCATAACTTCCTCTCCATCGTTGATTTGGGTTAGGGAATCATGGTGCTTTATATTAATCCTCCTCTGTTCGAAATATAATGTTCCTATCATAAACATGTATCATGTTAATAGAAATACCTATTCATTAAAAAAAAATCAATGAACAAAGATGAGGATCATTGTATACAATGTATTTAAGGCCTTTTATGGCAAGATAAGTGTAGGAAACTATGTTTAAATGAAATATTTTGCAACCTCTAACAAAACAAAGTTGCTTCTCTAACTGTTAGATTTAGATTTGATGGATAATGGAGTTAATTTCAATATGCATTACCACCTTATTAACTTATCAAATCACTCAAGATATTTTTAACAACAACATATCCAAATCTTTGACTCAAAAAAAAAAAAATATATTAAAATACTTACTTATGGGAAATCCATATTAAAACAATTAATGTCCTACAATAAATGTCCTTGTCAAATTTGTGGTTTCACATATTACAAAAGCATTAAAATTCACGGTTTCTATTTATTTTAAACTATAAAATACAGTGATAAAAGGAACATCCCACGGGACTAATAATTTCACACTTAGGTTAGATCCATTTTGTCGTTTTAATTTTTTATAATGTTTTGGGTTAATGTGTAACATTTCACATATTACAAAAGCATTAAAATTCACGGTTTATATTTATTTTAATTTCAATGACAATTTAGCTTGCACCGCCTAACAATGCTAACATTGTGTGGGCTAACGGTTTACCACCACACATCATTTTTCAACACATTTTATGATTATTTCCCATTGGAATCTAGCAATGAGTTGTCACTGCACTTCCAAAAACATAATTTGCTCACAAGTGTTTGTAAAACTCCATTTTGACCATGACAACTAAATTTACTTATGAACTAATTGTATTTTCATTTCTTATTATTTATGGAACACTATTAAACATTGGCATTTGAGTTTATGGACATAAGTATATGTGAGTGAATAATTAGTGTTATGTTATTAATGATGGATAGGTATATGTGAGTGAATAATTATTGTTATGTTATTAATGATGGATGTTATGTGAATCACTTCTAACATGCATACTTTAATTGAATGATTTGAGTTTAATCATATGTTTAAATGAAATTACCACTGTGTAGGATGAACCAAATTTTTGTGAATAAATTTTTGTATTATTTGTAAAGTCTTGATAAATTTTTTTGTGAGTATGGTATTTAAAAAGAGGTTCACAATATAGTAAAACAATTATTGAGTGATATGCATTTTTGAAAAAGAATTTCACAATATAATAAATCAATTATTGCTATTGTAGGGTATTTTTATAAGTTGAAGCAAAATATAATACTATTAATAATAATCTATTTTTAAGGTTAGGACCAAGCCAAAAATCAAATTGGTATATGAGACTCCTTCAACGAGGGCTTTGACTAGTAAAATCTAGAAAGGTATACATACCCTATTTCTCTGAATTTGAACTTGTGACCTAAAAAAACAAACTCATATATATAAATAAATAATTTGTTGCTGAAAATTTTTATTTAAAAAAAAACTAACCATAAATAAATAAATAAATATACTGACAATATAATCTATTAACCATTATATTCTCAAAATCCCCTCTCTTATAAACAAATATATAATAGAAAAATAAGTGTAAAATATTATTCATTATATTATTAAAAAAATTGATACTTCTTTACACTTATAAATTATGGATTTAAGAAAAATAAAATAAAATCTTAATTTTTATTTCTTTAAAAAAAGAAAATCATATTTTTTAAGTTCTCAAAATAAGATACAACTAAAAGAAAGTACAAGTACATAGTAAATAAGATACCTTTGTTCCTTGAGGAGGAAAGTCCAATATTCTTTTCTTGTACTTTATCCCATGAAAAATGAGTGGGTGAATCAACATTTGTAGGTCTTGAATTACCTTATTCTAATCAATGTCAATATCTAAATTCAATTCCTTTGGAAATTTTCATCTTTTTGGTTTCATTTGGTTCATTTTTTCTTGGGGAAGATTAAATGAAATATGTGGAAAAGTAGTTTGTAAATATTCTAAATATAACATATTTTGCATGTGAATATTATGTTCTCATGATCCAAAATATATGTGTATTTAAAATTCTTTCTAACATCTATTTCAACTCAAATACATGCATATACCAATTATAACTCTCTCTAAACTGATTTTATATAACTTTATAAAACATTTTCAAATATTCTAAAAATTTAACAAATATTAAAAATTAAAAATTTAAATAAATTTAAATTAAATTTTACTATTTTAATTAATAAATATTAATTATTTTATTATATTTCTCTATAGAAGATAAAATTTAATAAATATTAAGTATGTGATAAATTTCCCTATTTTATATAAAAGAAAAATATAAATTTATTTTCCCTATATACAAATTTAATTTAAAAAAATTATAAATTAAATTAAATTTGAAATTTATTGTGTTTTGATTTTAATTAATACACTTTATAAATGTGATACATTTCACTCATAATATGTTATAAAATGTATAAAAATATGAAAATTCAATTTAATTGTTATAACTTACTCATAATATGTTATAAAATGTATAAAAATATGAAAATTCAATTTAATTGTTATATATATATATATATATATATATATATATATATATATATATATATATATAATTCAATTTAAAAAAATAAAAATTTAAATTAAATTTAAAATTTATTATGTTTTGATTTTAATTAATACACTTTACACAAATTATACATTTCACTCTTAATATGTTATAAAAAGTATGAAAAGATGAAAATTCAATTTAATTATTATAAGTTACACCTATATTACTTATGCTATGTTATAAAATGTATATAAAAAATAAAAATTCAATTTAAGAATTATAATTTTTAAAATCAATAAGAATTTAATATATTACATTTGTAGTATAAGAATTTAATATATTACATTTGTAGTATAAGAATTTAATATATTACATTTGTAGTATTTATTGTGTTATTATTTTTTAATTATTAACAATTTTAATTTATAATTAAAATGGAAAACCTTAAAGTTATCTATTACTTAATAATTAATTTTTTTTTTTAACAATTTGAGAATTTTTTTTAATAAGAAATCAATATATTTTAATTATATACTTAAGAAATATTATTCATAATAATTATATATTTAATATATTTAAATTAAAGTTATTTTATAACTTTATAATTAGCTAAGTTGAATGGTATTTTTATTAATATATTTAAATTAAAATTATAATATAATTGGTTATGTTGAATGGTATTTAAAAAAAATTAGGTTCGATTTTTCAAATAAATAACGTTTTTATATTTTGTTTGAGAATTTTTGGAAGCCTTCTCTTTTTTATTCCCTCTTAAAACCTTACCTAAACCACAATAACATAACAGACAATAATTGTTTACCGTTACGTCAAGTTAAGTCTGTTAAAGTTGATTACAAGAGTAGGTTAAGTTAAGTATTTATAAAGGGATGAGCATAGGAATAATATCATATAGATAATGTTGTATGTAAATGATTTGATACTAACAACTAGGATACTATGCAACATATAGGATTAATTAGTGGCTTTTTAGTGCTTTTTTTCATAAATTAATGTTGCAGAAATAACTCAAAACTATACATATTTGCGACTATATTTCAATGAGAATTTAAAGTTAGACACGAAGCACAAGAAAAACATTGCAAGGAGGGAGGAACACAATCTTCCTACCACAAAATAGATGCAAGATAACAAAGACTTAGGACTGGTAAATGTTGCACACCCCTTTTCAAATGTTCATAACCCCAATACTCCTTTATAAATTTGAACTATGGACACAAAGTATATCTAGAGACAGATGGAACCAAATTGAGCAAGTGTAAAAACCTCGGATAACGAGTTTTCTAAGAGTAAAAAACAATGCCCATTACAAGATATTCCAACTCATGCACAAGTGGGCTACACAAAGCCAAATTGGAAAAATACACCAAAAGAACACAAAATACGACAAAGACAATTTCAACATAGAGGATTGGGGTATGGGAGATTGTATTTCCATTGGCCTACTATTCTATAGGATTTCTTATGGATCTTCACCATCTCTTGTGTTAGACTAACATGACAAGCATACCTCTTTTTTTCAATTGTTTTGGGAAATTTGTGGAGCTTTAGTTCGACAAGACTTGAAGGATATCATGAGCTACTGTGAGAACCTACCTTCTAGAAAGGTCCCGTGTCTGTCAAGTTTCATTTCAGGAAAAAATTATCATTGTTTTTCCCTACTTTGCAATACTCCACCTAAGGTATGTTATCATCTGTCTGATACTTTATATGGACAATGCTTTACTATTTTGGTCCAAGACTTGGTGGAATTATGGAAGTATCCATCATATCTACTCATTTGATTTGAATAGAAATATACAATAAATCACAACTTACAAATCGCCTTGTGATGTTTTCAGGATATTAAAATATATAAGTTGGGAAATCCAAGATCCTTTCATTACATACCTTTGTCCACCTAAGGTATGTTATCATCTGTCTGATACTTTATATGGACAATAATTTACTATTTTGGTCCAAGACTTGGTGGAATGCTGGAAGTATCCATCATATTTACTCATCCATTTTGAATAACATTATACAATAAATCACAACTTACAAATTGCCTTGTGATGTTTTTCAGGATATTAAAATATATAAGTTGGGAAATCCAAGATCCTTTCATTATCTTAACCAACCCAGTTGTTATCAATTGGATGGTGTAAGTGACACTGAGGAATATATTAATACCAAAGTGGGTGTGTACAAAGTTGAAGACCAAACCCAAACCTCATCTACATCTTAATCATTTTTTTCCCTCCTCCACTGCCAGTACAAAACACTCTCTACTATGTATAGTGAACTCAGAGGTCGTGGGATCACATCTCGTTAAACCTTCTTATATGCATTTTTAATCATTTTTTGCATGTATTGGAAACCCAAAACCCTAACAATATGATAACATAATGCTTAAAAGTAAAACTAGTGTCCATCCTTTGATTCCAATCTAAATTGTGAAAGAATCATGGGCTAGATATTGTCTCGTTATGGCCGCTCGTTCACCTACATTGTCGACAAAAAATGAGTCATTGACATAATTTTTAATGCGTGAAAGAATTTAAATCGCACAACCACATGTATCATAAGCCTCAAAAACCTACGTGCCACCGAGAAGGTGTCATTTTGTTGGAAATGGGAACATCACTTGAATCTCTTGTAGAAGAAAGTGTTGTGTGAATGCTCAAATCAAGAAGAACAAAATTTTTGATGAGTAATAAATACAATGGTTTGGAGGTCGACATATCTCTTTGAGTGTTTTTAAGACATTCTGTATCTAAAGAGTTCAACTCTATTTACTTTACAGAGCTACTATTAACATGTCTTCTTATGACGTTATCTCTGTTTGGAGTATTAAAAATATAACTTTTTCTCTAGAATATTGTACATCTGTAAATTTTTAAGTAGGATCTTATCGTTTTAGTATTTCGGGTAAGATTTACAGGGATACATAAGTTTCTTATTTATGAATTGGTGTAATATGTATATTCTTGATATTGGATTACTTTTTATGTACAAATGTATGTACTATTCTTAAATTGAAGTGTCTGATGCATTTTTGTATACAGTTTATACTCGATACTTCTAGTTAACATTTAGTATAGAATTCCAACACTTTACTCTGGAAATTACATACTACATTATGTGATTTGTTTTGCATTAAACTTCACAAAATTGTAGCAAAACATAAAATATTATTATACAAGTTAATTTCAATAAAGAGTAGAGTGTCTAACATGTACATGTACTAGATGTTCACTTGGATTCCTCTTAAAAAATGGTCCATCAAAATCTCTACAACATAAGGCCTCAGTGACATTGGCGCCAAACTTTTTTCAATAATTGCCTCATTTATGAATTGATAACCTTTTGCAATGATGTAGGTCTTATACCAGGAATCACCTTCTAATTAATCTGAGCAACATTACGTCACTAGCCGTAAGGAATCTTCAGAGTGACCATCTCTAGTATGCACATGCCAAATGAATAAACATCTATATGTTGATTATAATCCTCTTCATATAATTCCGGAGCCATGAATTCTGATGTACAAATGATAGTGTGTGCAGTGTGATCACTGGCCACTATAGTAGAAAAATCCAACTCCACGGTATTCAAAACATCACTATTACCATTCATGTGTATACTATTGCAATTCAGATCTCTTTGAATTATGCAAGGGTTATGATTATGAAAATAATTCAATCCTTCCAATACATAACACACCCAATTCGTCACTGCCTTCATTGAGACATGTCGATGCTCCCCTTTTATTATGGAGGTAAACTTAATATCTACTACATACAATACATCAATCAATTAGTCTTTTGGACACGCAGAAAAAGTGAGGTATGAAGGGAATGCTGAAATTATAGGGGTTTGTCTCTCATTGGTTCTTAAAGTGGCTTTAATGAGTTTCAATACATATAAATACATTATTATTAAGCAATGCTGAGTAAAATGCATAGCTTCACCAATAATGTGTATGACCTATCCATAACCAATTAGTATACTAAGTAATGTTGAGAAAATAACAACTTCATGAAGAACATGGATGTCTTTTAAAAATAATTAAGTAAGTTAATTTTAGTAAATAGAAACATGTATTTAGAGACATGCATAGAGGGAAGATATATGGTGCTTTAGGGGCTTCATGTAAGGTTTTTGCTTATTGATGGTAGTATTGTTTAGCTGGGCACAAAGAGTTGAGATAAAAGGTTGCAATGCCAAACATTGTTTGTTTGCTCAATGGACGGAGTAGTGAACCGTTCCATGTTGCCCTTATACAAGTTGAGACGCATTGGGGGAATTAGCCAAACATCATCAAAATAGTGAACCAATTTCAAATACAATCATTTTAATTCCAATATCTTTATAATCTCAATTAACAACATTAATATGAAATATCCCTCGAAGTTCAAATACAATCATTTTAATTGCAATATCTTTATAATCCCAATTAACAACATTAATATGAAACCTCCCTCAAATTACTTCGACATTCACATTCGCCCGCTTAGAGGTATGCTAGTTAATATTTTTAATTTATGAGATACAAAAGCAATCATTTAAACTATATTATGAAAGTGATATATAGGTAAATATAATTTGATTATTATAATATATATTTTTAAATAAATTACGTAGAGCATTTAATATTTAAATAGTTTGTTAAGAATTATTTTTTATAAATATTATTTATTAATTATTTTTTTATAAATTTTAATAATTTATTTATCATTAAAATAAAATTTATATTTTTAATTTATAAGATTTTATGAATATTATTTATTAATTGTTTTTTTTATAAATTTTAATAATTTATTTATCATTAAAATAAAATTTATCTTTTTAATTTATAAGATATGAAGGCCATCATTTAAACTATATTATGAAAATAATATAGAGGTATATATAATTTGATTATTATAATATAGTTTTTAAAATAAATTATGTAGAGTATTTAATATTTAAATAGTTTTTTAAGAATGATTTTTATGAATATTATTTATTAATTATTTTTAATAAATTTAATAATTTATTTATTATTAAAATAAAATTTATATTTTTGATTTATAAGATAGAAAAGCAATTATTTAAACTATATTATGAAAGTGATATATAGGTAGGGTATGTATACCTCCGTAGACTTTATCAGTCAAGTTGTTGGGCGAAGGGGGTCCGTTGTCCCATGAAAAAGGGGGTCTCATACACCAATTAGGTGTCTCGCTTGACCGTGACCTTAAAAATGGATTATTATTATTATTATTATATAATTTGATTATTATAATATAGTTTTTAAAATAAATTATGTAGAGTATTTCATATTTAAATAGTTTGTTAAGAATGATTTTTTTATGAATATTATTTATTAATTATTATTTCTTTTTATAAATTTTAATAATTTATTTATCATTAAAATAAAATTTATATTTATGAAAGCAATCATTTAAACTGTATTATGAAAGAGCGACATTCCGCAGTGTGTAACATTAGAAGTAAAGTTAGGGTTTCAATAGTCGCTAGGGTCTGCGCACATGTCTGACACTCTGGATAGGGTCCCCCCTGTAGTCAATAGGTTCTCCGACCTCGTAGCTTAGATGAGACTACTTTTTCTGTCATTTTCTCCTAGGTGTACTCATGTGTCAAGTCTACTTTTCCTTCAGAGAGAGATGTAAGTCCATGGTCTATGACTGTTGATGTGGAGACTAGTTTTTTGGGTGTTTAGATGGCGGTCCCAGTAGACCTATCCTGGGTTGATGAGGATGAACTTTGGGAAAGAGAAGGACTATTTTTGGTGGATGAGACATACAAGTTAATGTATGATTGCTTACATCCCAGGACAGATGGATCGAAAAAGTTACAGTGCCTATAGTTCTTCTTTCAAAGCTCCCATGACAAGTGTCTTCTGAGGCTATCAAACGCTCTCCACCTGGTCCTGATCATGTGAAGAACACACACCCTTTGGGGTATCACACGGGAGATCTCCCTCAGGAAGGTTGCAAAGCTACTTCTCCATGTCCCGTCTCTCCACACTGTATTGGTGTTTCACATTTGCTACCTGTTCCGTTTTCTCCCCCAAGGAGCAGTCCCAGAGTTCTTTAAACAAATTTTCCTGTGCATAGTTCTTCTCGACATGAAATAATAGATCTACTGGAACCAAATCTCAACTTAAACGCAGACAAAAGAACTAGAAAATCCGTGAAGCAAATTCAATATGTGTTCTCAGTAAAGATATAGAGATGGACAGGGTTGTCGTTCTATCAGAGAAAGCCCTCGTGGGTAAATTTTTCTACACCAAGCTGAATAAATCTCAATTGTCGGAGTGGATTTTAGGTTGTTGGACTCCTATTGTTGGATATAGTCCTAGGTTTATTCTGCTTTCAAACCACGAGGTGGTTTTTCATTTCCTTGCCGGGAGCGATCTTCTGAGAATCTTAGGCTTTCCTTGGATTTTAGGCAGAGGTATTTTAATGTTGAAAATATGGGTGCTTGGTTTTAACCCTCTTACAGAAATCTTTACGAAAATAAACTTATGGATGTTTCTACTCGACTTCCCCATCGAGTTCTAGTCCGTCAGGATCTTTGAAGCTGTTGCAAACTCGGTAGGAAGTTTTGTTTTTTTCAATGAGAAGTCTCTCCGCTGGAACAACAAAAGGCTTGTATGGGTTGATCTAAAATTGAAGAAGACTTGATAAATTTGATTAAATTGAATTGCAAGTGAAATGTTATGTGTTTTAAAGCAACCGGATCAATTTGCAACACATAAGAAAGGATTACTTATGTAGAAATAAACATAGACAGCATCAAAAATCATTGAACATCAAACATAAACACAGCAACTTGATAAAGGAGTTCACCCCACTCCGGGCTACATCTCCTGGTCCAGCCTCCAAATGGATCTTTTATATTAAATTTCTCAAAGTGCTTAAAAACATGTCTTATAGTGCTCAAATCAACAAAATGACTGCTCCAATGGCTTCGCAGCGTCCCAAAACCCCTGTCTAGGCTCTGACGGCTCCTGAAACGGTCGAAAAATGAAGAAGATAGCCTCCTTGAAGTCTCCCCTTCTTCTTTGCTGTCTCTGGTTCTACAATCTGCACCCCTCTTCTCCAAACATGGCACACACGCTCATTTAAGTGGAAAAACCAAGACCCGTACGCAACCGCGCACCGGTACAAACCGTAGAACGGTTAGGGCGCCTCCAACCCTTAGCCGCATCGGCATTGGGTCACATGAATCACACGACCATAGGCGCGACATAAAAATCATTTGACCGTTTTAAGACTTCCCGCGCGGTTACATACCGACCAAACCACGGGTCATATGTATTAACTAACAGTTATACACCCGCGCACATTTTAATATACAAATGTTAACACATATGTAAATTTTATATTGCAATAAACATTACAATAACCATTGTGCGCGTTTCAATACAATGTAATACATATGATATAGTCCACGGACTATATTCAATTCCCCCCGCGATATATATATATATATATTTTCATACGGTCATATGATTGTTCAATAGAACCATGGGTCGGGGCTTGGGGCCCCGGCCCGCGCCCTTTTCCCCATTATACAACAGCCAAATTCAAATATATATGTGCCGAACTATATAACAAGTAATATGTGCAGGACTTTTGGCTAGCATAGTGTTATGAAAACTTTAGTGTGTGGGGAGGTCCGGGGGTCGAACCCCGCGACCTCCAAACCATTTTACACAACACACAAAAATATAAGCCAATCACACAATGACACGTGTCAACATATCACTGGTCAATAAACACCCAATCAAATTGCGCCACATCAACAAGCTACCACATCACCATGATGGTACGACCCTCCACATGGCCGTACGGACTGTACGGATAGGTACAGTTAGCACCCCAATTTTTTTACCTGTTTGACTTGGCGGTCAAATCGCGATATCTCCTCCATACGGACTCCATTCGCGAAAATAAATATACCGCCGAAATCAGGAAAACGAGACGGACGCAATGGCACTATTTTCGTCTCAATCCGAGCACTTTCAAAATTGAGCAAATTTTGATCCCCTGATCACACCTCCCCATTAGGAAGCTTTTGGACCTCCAAAAGACTATCTCAGTCTATGTGAAGATGAGGGTAGAGTTCCCTCACCCTTCCAACCTCAATCCACTTGGCCTTGCTTGGATTCGTCCCTTTAAGACCAACTCGCAAATACTCCACAT